>JARJDR010004174.1:0-14628 GCA_030264135.1 Myllaena sp. GC000078 | reverse complement strand
TCTATACAATGCCAAAAGAATAATATCAATATAATAAAATCTACTATTTTAATTGACGTATAAAATCAGAAAGTTTCAATGCCGCACCCTGTATATTTCTTATTAGAATAATGCAAGTACTTGCGAGTGTATCCTACAAGCTTGCTAGAGGTGACTACAGACACCAACAAATGGTTAATGTTGTGAACTGTATATTAAAATAACGTAGTAATCTATAGGAATATTAATTATGTCGTTCTAAGCAACAATATTGGTTAGAATTGGAATTTGCAGAATGATAATATTAAAGTTAGTATAAAATAACAAGCAGATGTTATGTAATCTATGAGAATCTAAGTGAATCTATGAGAATATGGCATGTCTGTTATTAACGTATGCAAATTATTGTTGAATAAGAATTGCTTGCAAGTGTCGATATCAATCACGTGCAAAATACAATATATTTAAATTTATGAAGGTATACGTGTAATAGTACCTCTCAAGTCTAAATCAAAATGGAATGAAATCTTTATTGTTTTCTACCTACATATTCATAAATAAAATAGATCATGCCGTCATATTCTCGACCTTTTAAGTCATCTCAATATATCAAAGCTTTGTGCTTCTGTCAAACTTAAATATACATTTTGCAACAAGCAACTACCGTCGATTTGTTTCAACTTGATTTTTAATACTTTAACTTCGTTAACAACGTAGTGAATGAGTTCGATTGTAGTTAAAGAAAAAAAAAAATAACGATCCATATCTGATTAGTCAATACAGGATGACATAAGTTACTTGATCCAATTAGAATTATATGTAACTAACCGACACACACCATGCCATATTTGTAAGACAACAAAAGACGCACTAGAATTGTACTTCTATAGTAGGAATCATCAAAAATATTTCTATTGAATATTCAAGGCATGCAGTCAATTACGCACGCGCGTTTGCAACGCCTGGCTACGCTAGATTAATTTCGAATGCATTTACGAAATGTCACTGATGACGAAATTGTCGGTTCACTTTGGACACACGAATATTAATTACTGCCGCAAATAAAGTCATCGGCGAAAATAGATTGTTTATGGTGACTGAAAAAACACTTCACCTGTGACTTTCATCAAACGCTTTTAACGTGTGGCAATTTAAATAATTCTACGCGTCGACTTGTACATGGTCTCATTTGATTTTATATAAAATTCAAGGCTAAGTAGTAGTCCAATCACTTTAAACTTTGTTTGCCACCTTGCTCTACGGTGATCTCATTTATCTTACTCGCTGGCTGGTTGGATGTAGAGATCTAATTAATTTTGGCTACATAGTTATACGTACGCAGGTGGAACTATAAACTTTTACCTTCCACAGGATCTCACGAGGCTTAAATGTGTTTGTTTGCAATTTCTCTACTTCCGAACGCTGGTGCTGAGTAAATTCGGAGAATAAGTAAAAGCTCTCCTCATCATAGCCGCTAATAAGCGAAATTTATTGTTACTATCAACAACATTATGCTGCGCCGAAAAATTTTGGTTTCAATGGCACACATCCCATTGTTTATTATTATTCTTTTCAACTAATTATTAATTTGTTATTGTAGTTGCCTTAAACAATTGATTAGGCGATTTAATAATGAATACTGAATTTAATTTTGTTACCAATTAACGCAGCTTTAAGTCCCAAGTTGTCATTCATGTAGTAGTATTAAATTATTCGAATGATTGTTGGGTGAGAAGAAAGTGCCATGTCGACTACTGCGTGCGTATTGACTGTTCAATCAACTGCCATGCAGCACATTACTGCATTCCAAACTGCAGCGAATGCTGGTGAATGTCGTTCGATTAAAAGCGTGCAATTGTTGTAAACGGCATATGCAAATGACTCGTGGGATTGATGAGAGTGGTGAGAGTGACGATTGAAGTGAAACGCGGTGAAATTGACGGTTTGCTAGGTAGAAATCGATGCGCAGTGCATAATATTCAAAATCCAGCAATTACCGTGTAAATAACTATAGAAAAAGTTTCCTGATCCGGTGATTGATGTAATTGGTGGAATGTTGGATGAGTGGTTCAAAAATTGTTAATTTAAATTTCCAATCGAAAGTATTTTGATTAAGCTTTTGTACACTCAGTTTTTTACTTTATAATATTGCTGTTCAATATTTTGATCAATTCGGATCAATTCAATCTATGGAAATTATATAGTAATAGTGCAAATAGTGCAATGGCGAAGAACTTTTGGGTTTTAGTTATATTTTTATAATTTTTATTTAACTCTGCGAGAGACGGCGAATAACATTCGAATGCTGGACAAAGAGAATTTTGTTCGACTTTCACTCAAGTTTACTCTTGAGCGCATCGAAGCATGGCCGTAACGTTGCATGCGTTTCTAACAGAATACAATGTGATTGATTTGTTTCAAGTTATCACTTGTCAAATGATATTAAATCCAATATTATTTTAAATATCTTCTTACAATTTTTGTCTTCATGGTAGATGAGATCTTCTTAGTTTCCATTTTAGTGTGAAATAATTGAGCGTGAAATGTAGAACAATAAGGATAATACCAATTTTATTATTCATGTGAACATGGGTAATAACAAGTCGAGTTAATCTTTCGAGATTAAGTACATCTTTAATATACATTTGGAATTGCTTCCAATTTGCGTATAATAACAGTCATTTGGCAGAATACTTTTAATATAATTTATAACAATAGCTGCGCTTCATTTTTGTGATGATTGAATTAAACAACTATCTAGAAAAACGATAATTATACCTACTCCTAAATGAAAGCGGCGAACGGGTATGAAATTAATTAAAATTCGTCAGGAGACTTAAAGGACTTTTCCATGTTTCACATCAACTCATAAGCACTTGCCAATTGTACTCGATTTGTCTCATTTGAAGAGGGTAATTACACTAGCCGTTTATAACAAGCAGATGAACTACATCATGGTTTTGTGCGTACTTCTACATTGCAATAGTGAGCGGCAGTCGTGTACTGAAGCAACAGAGCGCTTGAATGCAATTGAATTAGTGGATGGTAAACGTTTCTCATTTTCTCGGATGCTTGATTGAACGCAAGGTAATTGTCCTGGGAAATTGTCAGTTTTTATTACTTGAACATTTGTGATTGTTAATTGAAACAATATAATAACAAACTATACAAAAAATTAATGAAATGTCCTATTTTAAATTAAATTTAGATCATTTATTAGTATTTATTTACTGCTTTGAATTGAATTACGTTATCTTTATCGATTCGCAAAACTATCTAAATCAGTAACGCGTCTCCGATATTACGCATGCATACTTTGTTACTTACTTACTTACTTCATTCACATGCACTTTGAATGCAAGTTTGCTCATACATTAAAGATAAGCCGCGGAGCGATCGCAAACCTACTCCAATTACCCAGAACTGCTACACAGTTACAGCTAACGCAATCCCAAGGCGACCCGATGCGAGAACTAGGATGCAATCTCTTTATTAATAAATTTTCAAATAACCGTTTCTCGACCGTATGCAGATATTGCCTGCCATTTACTTTATATCCGGTTACATAGTGCCCGGCTGGTGATATTCGCCTACGATAGCTGTAAACTTTTATGCGAATCTAGTTGTACCCCATCACATTCGGTCTATCGACATATTTACGGCTGTGTGAAGATGCAGCTGAAGCTAGCAGGCATCGGAATGAATATGATATTGATAAGTATTGTATGCGTATTCAATTCATGCGGATTAGAAACGCATGCATGCACGCATTTGTGCGCGAGTTGGAGGTGAAATGGCAAAACCGTTGATCGTTCTTCGTTCTGCCAGTCATACAGTCCACGGCGACCACGCAACGTGATTCAATTTGAATTTGTCGTGTTTTTTCACAGCAATTCATCCACAACTTAACGCTTCAAATGCGATGATTTGCGGTGGAAACCGTTTCCTATTCCAATTTCTTTTCGATACTGTAGTAACCTAAGTCTTTTTCCGCATTCAATACGTTTTTCTTTGCGGTATTAAGATTTAAACATTTAATAGAGCATTTTGTGGAGCACTGCTTCTTAACCATATATTTTAAGTAATTCGAATATCATTTGCGTAGGCATCGACAAGGAATTCAATGGTACAATATAACTACTATGATTGTCGATTGTATAAAATTCGCCTACATATTCTTCACTATATTTGCCACATCGAGTTGAAAGTTTCGACGTGACATTGCATTACACAAGAGCATGAAATATCACATACCTGTAACACCTACCTAGTTAGCTATTATAGCAGTAACTACAATTATTACACACATTCTTTTTCCAAGTTTATACCACCAGACAAATATAAATGCTGCTTTCAGCATGCTGTTTAACCGTCACCTTCAATCTAGTACAATTCATTTTGCTGACTATAAACGTAAGAATAAAATAAAATGGTTTAACTTTTATTACAAGGTTATTAATTATTAGTTATTATTGATAAAAATAATTGTTTAAACATTTGGTTGAATTTCGCCAAGCATAAGTGTATGTTAATCATTTATTTGATACAATAAATGCTTGATTAAAGTTCACGGTTGTTAAATTACAGTTTTAACAATAAAACAATTAGATCTACAATTGATAATTTATGAAGACCCTGATATTTCATGCTTTACAGTTAATTTCTTGCTGTGTTAAGTATCAAAAAATTGGTATTTGAAGAACTGTGCATGTAATTTGTAATCTATTAAATAAGCGTGAATCATATATTGTGCCTTTCCATTAATAATAAACATAATCATTCAACTTATCTTTATTTATTACTTTACGTGAAAACCTGATTTTCTTGATAATAAAATTATACTTAAGATACAATCAGAACAAAGGATGTTTCATAAAAGAAATGACTGCAAAGTAGAATACGGGCATGGTTCGCAATCGTTTGCAAATATTTTCATGAATATTAAAATGAAATTAAACACATACGCATAGGTAGATGCCAGCCAATCTGACACAATAATTTTCGCATTCATTCATCGTTTCTATTATTTTTTAATTACAAAAGATGCGGTTATGAATTGAATGCAAAGCAATTAAATTTTAATTATAGATCAGGTGTAAAGTTTGATTTAGAAAGACATTAATGTTGCTACCGAAATACGATATTTAAAGAATTCTCTTGTTTCCAAATTGAATACTTATTAATTCTGCCAATAATATACTGCATGACAAAACTTTGTCCTTACCTAACTAGATAGAATATAATTCAGTTGATATGATTGATTATGTTTTGAGTAATAAAATAACAGCATCAGGTAGTGGGCGTATGTAGTAACATAGCGCAGCTTTTTGCTACTTTGCAGAATTGGTTGGTACTCAGAAATTATCAATATTGAGCGCTTACATCCCGTTAGAGTGGACTCTAACGAATCGCTCACGGCTGTAAGCATTAGATTGCGATTGCCGGACGAACGGCTGCGCTGTTTCGCGTGCTGATGGCTCCTACGTGTCCTCCAAGTCCAAGCCTCCGTAAATTATACTCTTGCGTAGCTCTATACCTCATTGGAACACGCAGAGCCCATTAAGAACTGTGCCTCGTGAATTTTCAGCTGTGATTGAATTGAAAAGCTTATCGACTTATCACTAATACCATCCCAAACATTACTTATTTTTCTAGTTACACAAATAGTTCAAAAGTTATTGAATTCTTGTAAAAGAACCCATTGGTTTAAAATTTTGAAAATTTGCGGTATGAATCCTGCAAGAAGACCATAACAATAAAATTCACCTTAACGATTTCGCTTAGAAACAAATTCTTAACGCACACGGCGGTTTAATAAATAGGCTCCAGATAAAACGGTACAGTTACTGACTTTAATTAGTCATAGTTAATTAAAAGACTTTACGAATCGTCGCTTTTTCTTACGTTTGTGTGTATAGATATAATGCCAGAAAAAAGCTTGTTACCATCTATATCTAAATACGTTTAATGTTTTACTTCCTGCAAAGAACAACTGAGATGTTGGTGAACTAGAACCGATAATGCAAACTTCATTCTAATAAAGCAATAAAATCGCGTTTGCTCGAATCACGCGAGTGATCATTGAACAAACATAAAATTTAATATGCCGAACACAGGCTTTCGCGACGCGCGCAAAAAGCGCCAGCAACAATAAACTTGTAATGCGGTCAATAAAATACCTACTCCGACACGTAATACCAACGTAACTGTTTTGCTTTCTTTATCTTCAGGTCTTATATCCTCGACTTTTGTTGTCTTATCACGTATTCTAATTTACGGGGGTTTTGTGTCGATGGCAATGCGCTGGTTCTACATAAATCCAGTGCGATTTATTTTGATGTAGTTGTAGCAAGACACGTGTCTTGCATGCACACAATCAACATCATAGCACTGCACTCTCCGTGATCTCTTTGTTTTTGTCTCGTTGACTAGGCTTGTAAAGAAATAAGTATATTATAAATACTGAGCAAGCACGAACACGAATATCGGCACAATAGCCAACGGGAAATTGCACGTTTGTTTCGTCAAAAATCGCGGTACGAGTGCGCCATGCACGCGAGTGGAATTATGCAATTACTTATACCGCATCGCAGCATCTCTTTCTCCATCTGCGCATTGATTCCATTTGATGGGTAATTCGTGTTGCAGGGAAATCATTATGGCTTCATTTGGTAATATTTTTATCTTCGGCGTGCATCAATCATTACAACTCTTTGCCAATCATTATTTATGACATTTTTTTAATAAGTATATGAATCAAGAAAGAATTAGGGATATTTCCAAATGTGTTTCAAAGCTATAAATTGATACAACGCATATCTAGTTGTAAACTAATTAATTGTTAGCTAATGAGGTTTATCACAGTTATATCGTTAGCAATACGATATTTGCATATGGTGCAATTGATTCATTAGGTTTGTATAAAACAATGCGTTCATTAACATCGAGCTATAAATCAAACGTTTAATTAGTACCATCGATTGTTTCACCTAAATCTTACCACACACATAAAATACTAATTAATATATGTACCAGTAAATGTCTTCATTCTTGAATATCGAAAACAAATTGCAATTTGAATAAACTCATTTCCGGTACGTTTCGTTTTTGTGCAAGCAAAGCAATTTATTATTCTTCTACAGCAGTTTTTGCATTAGTTAATGTTCTAACATAAACCAATTTGTATGGATGTACCTACCTACTTCCTTGCCGCTGAGGACGTTGTCAGCGAGGACATTTCAACAACATTATATTCACTGCCTGCACATGCACAGATTTATTTGTAGCATGAGCAACAAACATTCCTTGTGTGTGCAGGAACGTGAACACAATTTGTCGGTTGTCATGTTTAAATCTCCGCAAGCCATTTAATGTTTATGTGAAGAAATTCAGAGCACATACGTAGTCCTTGTCTTTTTTTACCGTGTGCTAATGTTGTTCTTATTCGTTCAACAAATGGAAATTTCATTCGGAAGGGAACGATTCGAAGCATGAAAGCGCCGAAAGAATGATGAAGATAAGCGCATTGCGATTCGTTTGTTCGTTGTCGACGTGGCTTTTGTTTTTATTTTGTCAATACGGGGCCATTGTTTGCGCAGGAAACTAGGAAATCATTTTTGAAAATATCTTGAGGGCAAAAAACTGAATAATAAAATATGTAGTTTGTTCTTATTGCTGCAATTACATGCACCACGTCGTCACGTTTAAACTTTGTCGCTTAATTTTCACTTCTTCTCGATGCGACCGACGACTGGGGAAAAGAAATGATTCGAAAGTATTTACGGTTTAATGTCCATCATCATTCGACATTGTCACGCACGGCAACGTGATGCCTAGAAAACCGTTAATCACACGAACGACGCCGACGTCAAGAAACTGTTCGATCGCAGTCGGTATTTTTTAACTGGCGATTTGCATGAAGAACAAAATGTCAGTGTGAAATGGGAGCGCCCAATCATTCAGTTCGTCACTTTTTGTCAGTCCCTTTCTTTTAGGTGACTTAACAGTATTTACAATTTGCGTGAATAATTTAAGTAAATGTTGATTCAAGTACTTATGAAGCGTACACAAAATGACGTCAAGAAAGCAGTTACTGAATGTCAATATCGAGTACAATCTTCAATTTGAAACCAAACAAACGGTTAATATTATGTTATTATTGTTTTTGCAGAAATACTATGCGGCCATCCAGCAGTGCCGATGAATGCGAAAGTGAAGTTGAGCGCGAGCACGCTGAAAGCGGGCACGTTGGCGACGTACGTCTGTGACGACGGATACGAAACGTTCGGCAACACCGAATTGTCGTGTTCGTCGAAGGGCCAGTGGATTGGTGAGCTGCCATTTTGCGGCACGAACATCGCTTACCGCAAGCCGGCAAACCAATCAACGTCCGTCCGCGGCGGCAATGCGCTGAATGCAAACGACGGCGAGAAGAGCACCGAGCATGACGGGAAGCGCTGCACGGAGACGCAGAAGGAGGTGAGCCCATGGTGGCATGTGGATCTGCTGCGCCCGTATCCAATCAAGGTGGTGCGCGTGACAACGCGCGGATGCTGTGGCCATCAGCCGCTGCAGGACCTCGAGATTCGCGTCGGCAACAGCAGTTCCGATCTGCAGCGTAATCCGCTGTGTGCTTGGTTTCCTGGTACAATTGGTAAGTACTTTCTTAATTACATAAAAAAAATAATTGATGTTGTGTTTCAATTGGAATTTAATTGATTAAAAGTACAACAAGAATTTTTAAAGTTATGAAGTAAGAAATCAAATCAAATAATTACGGAATACCTTTATAAGTTTCCAATTTGAAGGCAGGACAATAAAATAAAAAGAAGCATTACCAATGGTTCATTCCAAAAGTTAAACTTTAGAATATTTGAATAAGTTTGTCATTGATTCTTGAATAAGTCTAATTTGATCATAAAAAGAGAGAAGAATAAAATTTCACTTTTGAACTTTAACGTTGAAAGTTAACCGACTTGTTGTCGATAGCATACGTCGTTCCTATTTTTTAGTCGAAGAAAAAGTCACACTTCAGCGAGTTCATCAGTCAAACGCTTACATTAATTCAAAAACATTATAATTTCCATCGATTAGAAGCGCTATAAATTGCATGTAAAATGAAAACTTCACTTTCACAACATTCCTATTGTATGCAGATGCTATAATTTATTGTTAAAAAGCAAACAATTAAGTATAAACTTTATTATTACATTAAAGAAAATACGGAAAAATAGTGTAATTTGCAACACTGTGGTTTTCCACACGACGAGAATTACAAGGAGAACGTACTGAATACAAAATAATTCCGAATAACCTCATTAATTACGACAATAAAATGCAACTAATTAGAGAGTACATGAAAAGTTTGGAAAACCTTTAAAAACTACCATTTACCGTCATCCATACCAGATAACTCCGGTTGGATTAATTAAAAGACACGCTCATTAAGTGGATGTTTTATAGCCTTTCGCGGATGCTAAACAAGATTATTAATATCGCACGTTCACTAGGAACCTAGTTTATTATCTGTCTCCATTTTTGTTGCACGTGTGTTTTGTGTCACAATTTACTTACACGAAGAGATGCACACGAAATTGCATGCGGATGAAGAAACTCAAGCGTTGCTAGAAACGAGAGCGACGATAAATCCGTGTAACATATGGCCAAGTAGGTTGGACGCATCATGCTTAGTAAGAGCATTGGATGCGGTCTCATCCAAAAATCGAATTCAATTAAGTTAAATTATTATAATCACCATGACCACATGTTTTTTATTTAATTAAACAAAACCGGAAAGAAAATTGGATAATAATATTGGTTTGATCAAATTTGCGCACCAAGCCAGGTGTTTTGATGGATTGGTACAATCAAAAGCAGTTTGCAACTAAGTCAACCGTAGATGGTGCAAGCGTGTATTCTCATTTTATTATTTAATATCACTGCTTTGTAGAAATTGTTTATAATGGTGCACGTATAAGGCTTGTGGGTGATTGAATTGGCCTTAGAAAAAGTATCCGACTGTGGAACGTGTGCGTGTGATTTACTGGAAACGCAAGTGAAATTTCTGATTGCACGCAATCGTCCTCTTCTCATTATTATTTCAAATCAGCGCAATTATAATAATTTCTTGTACAGTTAAGTACTTATTTTTGTACCAATTACTGCACAATCGCTTTTCGATAACTAAAAGTCATCTATTGATTAAAACTGTGAAAACAAACGAAATGCAATGCAATCCTTTCAGTTTTTATTTGTAATTCATGTAATTAGTACACCTTAATGCAATGCAGTGTATATTACATGAGATGAGAGATGATGATGATGAAGAACGTTGGGTAAACATAGCACAGTTACCCACATCCGCATCGTATTCTAGTTATAAGTGCACTCGCACATTGCATCGACATTATATTACATACAAGGCAGCTAAAAGTTGTAGAAAAAGGTAATATGCCTAACGAAGTAAATGTACGTCGTGAGCACTTGCTGGCTCGTATGTCACGAAATGTCATCGTCGCGAATCGAATGCCATAGAAATGCAACGCGAAATGTACACGGCATGAAGGATGGATGCACTTTATGCACATCGTGTATGTGTACCTACTCGAATGTAAACATTTCCATGTCTTCCAGCAGGCTTTTAGTTAAGTTTTCTACTTCGATTGTGGCATACAGCATTTCATCATCTTCATCGCCTCGAAGTCCTACGTACTTACTACCGATGCTTTCTTACGTGTCACATGCTATAATGCCGACGACAAGTGTGATGTGAATTGAAACGAACAACTATCTGAACTCTTTTTTGTTCTCATTATGACATTACAATTGTTGTTTTCAAGAATTATACAAACCTTGGATAAATGCGTAGAAACAAATTAATAATTTATATTTACAAGTAATGAGCTAAATAGATTTGTTATTGAATGAATGCACATAAATGATAATTGGATATCGATTAAATGTTGAAATTAACTATGCATTTAGGCAAGCGATAGTGGATAAATGCAAATCAATCACCGCAGGCTTACGCGTTGGCGTGCTGCAGTATAGTAATTAAAGTAACCGTTGGTATAACGGTTGAATATGCATTTTATATAATTTTCTCACGAAACCACGGATTCCTTGATAACTAATGAAGTCAACCGTAAACTTGTTAGAAACCCGCTAAATAGCAATTGATAAATATTGGTAATATATTTTTAATCTAAACGTTTTCGTGTTCTCAAAACTTGATTAAAAATTTCTTCATTCAGTTGGACAATTCAACGCATAGCAGGCAACATGTCCACTCATCTTTTTGACTATTAACAAATTCTAAAAGTTTAATAAGTAGTTTAGAAGTAAATCTGAAAAAAAAATTAGAGAAAACCCATCTCGATATCGTTACACTCCTGCATCGTCTCGGATCGTCTAAGTTGGATTTCCACTTCGTTGAACAATATTGACTTGGCTTCACTTGATTTCATTCACTTCCTTATTTACTTTGTTCAAAGCATGACTTTAAGGATATTATTCTGGTGCCTTTCGCACGAAACAATCGGTATCAACAACCTATAATTATAGCTTTTTTCGTTTGCTATTCGCAATTCGTAATCAATTTGTATTCATCGGTTGTCTACATAGTGGAATTTACATTAAAGTTTAGATTGGACATTAGATCATGCTCACAAATCACGAAAGTGCGATGAAGCAAATAAAGAACTGAGTGTAAAAAATTACTTGAAACCATAAATCATTCACTATAATCGATTGTTTAACACTGTCTATGTGTAACTGAACAGAATGTTAAATTAGGTTTTTGTTAATTCCCATCTCGTCTACTTTTTTTGCAGATGAAGGCGTGACGAAGACCTTCACCTGTGCGCGATCCTTGATCGGGCAGTACGTCTTTCTGCAATTGGTCGGCGTCGAAGGATCGTTGTCCCTTTGCGAGGTTGAGGTGTTCACGACCGACGGTAAGTGAGCGACTGACTAAATCTTAACTTATGACAGACACGGTGAACAATAGTTAATGCAAATCAATAAGACCTTGCTTAAGAGTTTCTACTACAAGTCAAGGTTGTTATATAATAGGTAGAATAAAGTTATTCATTTTAGTTTTAAATTGTAACTGCTTAATTTCCTGCTTAATTTTTGTTACCTCCTTTTTTGCTAGTGTATAGCGCTCATTGTAAGTATTTACAATGGTACCTAAGTATTGCAGCCACCTGACCGGACGGATGTACAGAGAACAATTAAATTAAAGCAAGCAACGGTTTCCTTTCAGAATCCGCATACTGCGTGAATGAATGAAGTTATATACTCGTACCTACCTACCATAAGTACATACGCATTACGTAGATTAAAAGAGATATGAATAGTATGGTGTGACTCATTACGCTCGTGTGCGCAAGAGATTCGCTTTCAGGCCACGAGACCGTGTCCAATTTGCGGGCCGGCCACTGTCTGCCTTAATTCCGTTCGTGCATGTTGGGCGTGACGTCAGAAGTGGGTCTTCTTTCGTCGTAACCCACTGCCTTACCATCTATAAATGTACAGATTTTATGTGCTCGGCGACGATTACGCTGTCGTTATTAACTTTTTCCGGCTTAATTTATCGCTGCTCTTAGGTGGAATAAGTCATCATTATTTTTACATTTAGTCTCTTTATACTTCCTAGGAAACAAGCCAAATTCTTCATTTTTTACCTTACTTCAATCTTGTAATAAAGAGAAAAATATTTGCTGGTTTTCAAAATAACTATTTTATGTCTTCGAAGAGTTGAATGTTTTTGACATTTTTTGCGTGTGGTCGCAACGTTTCAACATTACAACAGCAAAAAAAACCAAATTCAATTGTTGCCGATATGGCGTAGTGTAATAAATCACGAACTACAGCCAATCGACTTATGCAACGGAAATTTAATTAATTAACGCGTTAAATTTCACTTTTGAAGCTTTGTTGCGCATGTCGATATTTGTCGGTATTGTTACCAAACCGCGACGCTATGCGAATAACCTTCATGTCGATTTCTTTTCTTTACTCACTTACTCACTCACTTACTTACTGAATAATATTTATATTCCAGAGTTCTCCATTGATCGGTGCGCACCGCGTTCAGCTCCGGAGGATGCGCAATTGGCGGCGTTCGCACGCACATGCTACGAATTCGGCGTCGGTCGCGGCGGTTCCTTCGCCGAGGCGCGCGCGTATTGCAAAAGCCACAATGGCGATCTGGCGTACAGCATGAACGCCGGCCAGACGGCGTTCCTCTACGCCGAATTGGAGCGCCGCAAACCGAAGCTGAAGACGCAGCTGGTGTGGATTGGCGCCCAAAAGGAGCCCGGTCTCACTTCGCGCACGTGGAAATGGGTGAATGGTACGTATTCCTTCGTATCACTTAAGTATCTTTCCATCGCAAATAGAAAGCACTTTGATTACTGTAAAGATTGACATTTACGATGATTACCATGCCCTGAAGCTGAAGGCAAAACGAATCGCTCGCAATAATTCCCAGTAACATTTCAATTGTATACTTGCATTATTTATATCCGCAATTGCTATAAATTGCACGCGATCTTGGTATAAAATATGCGCTTACAATTAAAGATAATTTACGTTTTGTTTGTTTGCATTTGGCATTGTCCGCTCGCGGATGGATGGATGGCATAGACTTACTCGTTTGTTTGTTGGCAGCCGCGCTGATCGTGGCGTAATCATCGAATTATCATTTTTAATGTCTATGTACAGCTTCATTCGGCGCGCACTGTGTGAGAACCGTTCCTCCGAAATTGTTCATGTTCATACATGCTCAAGGCGCTCATGCGCAGTCTATTCATCTGTTCTGCGTGAATCGCAAAATACATTAAATTGGTGTAAATGCATGGCTATAAATGGGGAAACCTTCACCTAGAACACACAATTTCGCACAATTTGTATATTTGCCGCCATTGTTTTGGTTCGTAAATAATGAAGCAGTCACAGCGCACAATGCAGTCAGTTAAGTTAAGCGGCAGAAAAAGTTCGAAATTTATGGATTTTAAAGTGTGCAATTTTCATAAATCAATTTGACGCACAATGTCCTCTTTGTACTTGTAATTTGGATTTTTTGAGTTCATGGTTTAAATATGTCGCCTTGTTTCATAGGATTGATGTTAATAATGGTTTTTGTTGTTGTTAAAACTAGGCGATGTGGTCTCGCGTCCAGCATGGGGCAAAGACCAGCCCAATAACTACAACGGCGAGCAGAACTGCGTCGTCCTGGATGGCGGCCGCGGTTGGCTGTGGAACGATGTCGGTTGTAATCTGGACTATTTGCATTGGATCTGCCAACACAGTGAGTGATGCTATTTACCTACTCTTTTTTTTTCTTGTTTGCGTCAATAATTTGTGACCGGTTTTACGCTTTTGGTATTTGATTGCGTTGGCGTTTGGCGAATTTACAGTTAGATGACGAAGCATGCAGCGGGATTGCGCTAATATAAGTACCAAATAAATTACTACATGATATTGAGACACACTTTAAACAACAAAACAAAACAAAAAATATTTTATCTACAGTCGCGCCGTTTCGCTGAGTCACGCTGGACTGGTCAGCTATCTGCGCTGAGTAAACGTTGCCGGAGTGCATTTTTAACGGCAGTTATTGAAATGATGATTCAGTTTTCTTAG
>JARJDR010004169.1:0-14130 GCA_030264135.1 Myllaena sp. GC000078 | reverse complement strand
CAGAAGATCTCGGTAGCCAATTGTGATCACCTCTTCGAGAAATAACACGGTCAGGAAACTTTTCTTGCAACATTGCGATTGTTTCGTTGAATGTGTGGCACGTAGCGGCGTCTTGCTGAAAATAAACGTTGTCCACATTCCAATTCCGGCCATAAAAAATCATTAATTATAGCTAGGTAGAGCCATCCATTCAACGTAACAGTTGCACCAACCGCATTTTCGAAAAAGTAAGGTCCAATCACACCGCCAGCCCAAAAACTGCATACCTTCCTCTTTACAATGAAATAAATATTCATTGATTTCTCTTAAAAAATACTCGTTTTTTTATATATCAAAATGAAACCTCTTATTGGAAAACACCATTTGCTTAAAATGTCGCAAATTCTTTATAATTCTTTTCATACGGTTTATGTTAATGCGTATTTGTTGTTAACAATAGAGATAACATCGTTTTTGAGAAGATGGCATTCCGGCGCTATCAATTTCCATCTATTCCGCGACACGAAAGTGATGCGCAAGTGTTATATGAATTCGCGCGCAAATAAATTTCGTCTCTCTAACGCGCGCGACATGCAATAAAAGTCGTACATGTCGAGCATAAAGCCAACGAGCACGAAATATTTCATCCGCCTTGCTTTGTTGCGGCGTTTGCGCATTGGCTAGCTGTATGCGATGCACTTATGCCTTTTATGCACTTACGAATGCAAAAATATAGAGGTATACGCAAAACGTATCAATTTATATTTGTATGTAGTGCGCCTCGCAGATGCATATTTATGCGCCCACTGCCGCGACGCGGGCGCTGAGGACATCGACAATAACACTCCCTTTGGAGCCAAAGCGCAATAAAAGCGGTGGGAATTTATAACATGTATTACGGTGTATAATAATAAATTCGAAAAGTTTTAAAAATATTATCTATGGGAATACCATCCGCCGTAAACAAATAGAAATCGTCCGTTACGATAATAATAATTATACTACATTTCAATATTGATTCTATTTACCTAGTTCTTATATAAGCTAAACACATACACAGTAAGTAATTTCGGGGGAGTTTGGAAACACGCATTACTCGGCAAATCGTTTCTAAATCGTTGAAAATTACGCGCGGTCTGCTATAAAAAATTAATTACGAGAATGGTGTCATCATGAAATTTTGCGGTGCCCGAAAAGATAAGCGGGGAATAAAAGACAATTAACAAAGTTTCCTATCAGATGCTAGTTATACTAACGCGTCGAAATTTCGAATGTGCGCTCGTCACCGCCAATGAATTATGTTCGTCTCATTTGTCACGCGGAACTAGTTTAGTTCTCCGGGAATTGTTGTTTCGCAGTTACTAGGCGAGCGGGCCAATCTACCAACTCGCACCAGATCCACTTTTGTTTCTTATGAAATACATTTATTTATTTATCTATTTTATATTTATCGAGCGGCCAGCAAAGAAATCGAATCGTAAATCCACCTACGTTCGACTTCGACCACAACCACTCACGCACATAAACCAAGCTCGGCGACATGGATCGCTTGCGTTTCACGCGAATATGTTTTATCTCGCGGCCCGGTTCATTGCGCCCGCTGATGTAATACAACCAGCAGCGTAATCCTAATCAAAATTTCAATTAGAATTCGGTTAAAATCGCTAAAAACCGACCGAAAATCTTTGCGTAACAACCATATCTGCTTTGTCCATTCAAATAGCTTCCTAACTCATTAATAACTTCAACGGCTATCTTTTTTGCTATTGCTAATTGTTTGGCGCGTTCGCCGTTTGGATATTGCGTAATAATTGTTAGTACTTTGAAAATCAAACAAAACAATACGGAGAGCGGAGACGAATCGATGCGAATCGCAATGTGCAAATGCAAGAGACAAGGTCGGCATACATTACCATTTTGTACGCGCGCACATGTGAGGCATTTGTTGATGCATAAAACATTAACAAACGCATCTTATTAGCGGCCGCCAGGTATTAACGAAATTGAAAAGTAGAAAACTTGCATCGACCTGCAAAAGGTGCATTTATGATATGTATTGTTGGCTCACGATGTGTGCCAAACCAGCGTATTGCTATTCAATTTACTATAGTTTCTCGGCATTGGCACACACAGCACTCGCGTAATTTATTCTAATTAGCCATTTATTTCCGATTTATGCGCTAATTAATGCCACGCGGAGCGTCTTCGACTTGGATGTCTTCATCACGTTCAACACACTACTGCCCGCCAGTTATTTATTGGCATATATCTTGATCTTGATGGTTTCGTCACTTGCCTTACTTTTTACAGATAATTAATTAACCATATATTTCTTTTTAAGCATGCTAAATTATTATTTAGATAGATTTGATTTCATTGCGGATTGAGTTATAAAGGTGTAGCTGGTAACAATCGATTATGGAGTGACCTTTGTTGAAATCTAACGCCCATGCCTCAACGTAGAATGGTAGAAACTTCCGTTTTGAAGTTTCAAACGGTTGTCCTCGCCTTTTGTTGTCAAATAATAATTATAGCATTTCTTCTCTCTTTTCTTACGTCTCCTTCGGTTGTGTTACGACATACAGCACACCGGTTGTTATGATACACTCATTAATTCTTAATTCACACACGCCATACGGTTTAAAAATATATCGTACTTACGTGTACAATTATTGTAAATCATTGTAAATTGTTGAAGTTATTATTAACTTGTTAGCGCGGTGAAGGGAAATATATTGTTTCTATCCGAATTAACCTTTACACTTTAGCGCCGCAGCGTAAAAAGAAGCGAAAGAAAGGGACCTTGAAGCATTATGTGTGAATCGTAGCCGTAATCACTTTTCCGTTTCTAACAATAGTAAATCAAACAAGTATTACTTTAATGGCTAGGTGTAACTTTATATAGACCGATTCAAATTTGGCTGGCTTTACGATTACAGCGAAACAATAAGGATAAAAAAACACGAATCGATCAAATTGATTGAGTTACCTTGAATGGCAGCGCCCCCGTTCTCCGGCTGCGACCATCGCAGACGCACGCTCTTGGCAGTGGTGAATTGCACCTCCAGATTGGGCGCGCTCGGCGGCAAGATCACGAACAGCGAATACGTGATGTTGTCCTCGCCGAAGAGGTTCTTCGCCGAGCATGTATAGTTCCCGGCCAATGATTGATCTACACCTAAACATGCAACATATTAACTCCCCTAAAAGTTTAGTTAAGCAAAGATGAAGATATTACTATGAATGCTAAGATGTCCCTCGTTGGTCACTTTATAGAAAGCACTAAACGTCACCGGACGGTCACGATGGATCCATCGCGTGCGCGGTGTGGGATTGCCCACCGCCAGACAGGGCAGCAACACTTTGGATTTCACAGCGCGATGGAGGGTTTGCGTGAAGGAGACGATACGCGACGGCGCCTTGCTATTGGTCGTTTGCGTGGCAATGGCGGTGGGTTCACCCTCCCCGACGCTGGTGGTCGCCGACACCCAAAACTCGTAGGATTGATGCTCGACGAGGTTGCGCACCTCGTAGACAAACCCGTATGGAGAGGTATCCTCGGTGCGCACCGTGTAGCTGGCGTGCTTACCGACACGACCCGCCTCCCGGAAGTACACCGTGTAGAGCAGGATGCGGCCGTTGGGCTTACCGGGCGGCAGCCAGGACACCAGAATCGATTCGGAGGTGAGCGCCGCCGTGCGAATACTTGCTGGTGGACCGGGCACTAACCATTTTCAAGATAAGTCGTTAAATTCGAGTTTAAGTGAAGAACGGTACGCACGACGCCATACTTCAACGCGCGGTGAGTTGCATAAAATATTGTTACTTACAATTGGCCGCTAGTTACTTACCATCTTCCTCGGTGGTGCAAAAGATCGGATTGCTCAGCGCACCATCCCCGGCGCCAGTGTACGCCAGGACTTTAATCGAGTAATTGGTGTACTTGTGCAAGCCGTGAAGATACGTCTCCTGGCTGGGTGTGCGCTTGATCTCACCGGAAGCTGATGTCGCTACGTCCACTACACAAAAACTATTAAAGACCCACGTTTACCTTGAAATATTCGCTTGACTACCATTCTCCTCGGTGGCAATGGGTCGGTAGTAGATTTTGTAGCCTTGTATGAACCCGCCGCGTTGCGTTGCTCCCGGTGGGGTCCAAGCCAGCTTCATACTCTGCGAGGAGATCTGTCCGCACTGAATATCCCTCGGTGGTGCTTCCGGCACACCCTCCTTGGTCGTCCCAACAATACTCGTCGACTCTGGCCCCATTGAAATACTATTGAAAGCGCGCACTGTAATATCGTATCGCGTGTATTTCTTCAAGGCAGTAATCTGCGCTTTGGTCGTTGCCCATCCTTTCACTGTCATTGTTTTGGAGTGGTTTGCAGGTGCACCTTGCGTGTTCCAAGCCACCACATAACCGAGCAGCTCCCCGTTCCATGTTTCCCGCGGGGGTACTTGCCAGCTGAGCGCAATCTCATCGCTGCCAACCGTATCCACTCGCACTTCACTGGGCGCCATTGAGGGTTCTTCCTCTTGTGTTTTAGCGACAACCTCCTCGGCGAAATCGCTCTGGTCGATGCTGTTCACCGCTAGCATGCGAATGCGGTAGGTGGTTGCCGGGGCGAGACCCCCAATAATCGCTGTATCGCCGGCGCCATCGCTAACAAGTTAAAACTAATCATGCAAAGGGTTTTTTTAGAAAACGGGGTGAGTTACTTATTGCTAGAGGCTGGTAGAGTAATGTTCAGCACGCCGCCATGATCCCACTTGCTCGGTACCACCACCGGCTGGTATTGCACCACGTAACCAATCACCGGACTGTTACCATCAAAGGGCCGCCGCCATGCAAGCCGCACTGACCTGCTGCCTACTTCAACGACGGCGAGTGCACTCGGTGCATCCGGTCGCTCCTGCACGGCGAGCGTGATAACATGCTCAGCACGTCCAAACGCGTTCTCCGCCAGGCATTTATACACCCCCGAATCCTCCCGATCGCTGCGGTTGATCGTCACCTGCGATTTGAGGCCGTTCTCCGTCTTGGTTTCGGTCATCATCAATCTATCAAATTTGGCGCGGGTAAGCATAAACCATGGGTGATTAAACCACCAACCTGTAGTGGTTCAAATCGAGCCGATTGCCGTGGAAACTCCACAAAACAGCGATCGGAGTGTCGCCGTAGACGTTGCACACGAGTGTCGCGGGCCCGCCGCGCTTTGTCGCCACCTCTTTGGCGGGACGGTCGAAACGCGCCGGCTCTGCAAATTGCATTCATATTAAACAGACGTAGTATAGCGTAGTACAGTAGTGCGTGAGGGGGAGGTTTGCCATTTCCATTTCGAATGCATCAAACATGAACACGAAGGGGTGAGAGGGGTGAGAGAGAGAGCGTAGTTACCGTTGACGCTTATGTAGATGACTTTGCCGAGGCCGGCGCCAATTCCATTAGTGGCCCTACATAGGTAATGACCCTCGTCCTGTGGACCGACCGCCTCCATCCACACGGAGCCGTTCGCCAGCAGCACACTGCGACCGTGCTGGCTGAGCAGCGGGCTGTAGTCGGCGGCGGCTTTACCTATTTGCACCAAAATGCAATCCAATGCGGGGATAATACTTATGTAGTAGGTATATACCTTGTCCTTTAAGCCACGTGATTTGCGGATGTGGAAAACCTTTTGCAGCGCAGTCGATGAGTAGAGGCGCACCTAGTAGGACGGCACTATCCTGAGGCTCGATGATCCATTGTGGTGGAACTGACCCCAAGCATTAATCTTAAACCCCGATTTAATCCCCGATTAGTCAATACCTTTGACCATAAGATGCGCGGTGTAGTTGGCGCGAGCTGCGGAATTCGCCGCTACACACGTATAAGCACCGCTGTGTCTCGAAGTCACTTCTTTGAAGATTAGCATGCTGAAGAACTCTGCTGCACGTTCTTCCACCTAATTGAAAGAGAAAACATTTCAAACAACCCTCTGAGATGGGCAATAGGCAAGAAGAAACCTGTAGGGATGCTGTGATGGGCATGTCGTTCTTGTACCACGTAAAGTGAACCGGCATATCACCAGAGGTCACATAGCAAGTGACCTGCGCGCGTCCACCCTCCTGCAGACTGGTCGGAAAGGAAAAGGGCTCCAACACGGGTGGGCTGTGCACGATGAGCTGTACGTTCCTATGCACCGTCTCCCCTTCGCGACTGGTCACTGTGCATGTGTAGATGTCCGAGTCGGCGGCCGGATCCAGCCGCATGATGGTCAACGAGCCGCCATTGTCGACTTTGTGTCGCAGGTCGTGTGGCAGATCTTGTCCGTGCCTGCGCCAACGCACTGAGGCGATCGGATAGCCGGCGTACGGGCAGTGGAGGGTTGTATCCGCTCCAGCAACCGCTTTGCGTGGACCCACGGCGCGTATAAATGGCGGACCTTTGAAAACACGCCATATTGCGGCATAACTTATGACAATGACGCTGGAGGTGTTACCAAAGATGTTGAGACGCGCCGAATGCTCGGCGGAGCCTAGCGCATTCACCGCGCGACAGCTGTACAAACCGCCGTCCTCCACGCGCACGTTGCTGATGTTCAGATGGCTGACCACGTCGCCGTTGTGCTCCACGTACTGCCCAATTGCATAGCTGCCCCGTATTGGTAAGTGATAAGTTTAGTTTGCGATTTGGTGGGAATTGGGTACTGGGAACTAACCGATGGGCAAAAGTCGTATCGATGAGCTGCTCGCCGTCAAGCAACCAGCGGAATTGCGGGGGTGGTGAACCGATTGCCGAGCAACGCAATGAGACTTGCGGTCGCGGTCGAATCGCCTGCTCGATGAACGTGAATTGCATTTCGGGCACCGTATCTACAAACACGCATTGTTCGTAATTGAATATAGTGAGCCGCGGGGCAGCTGTGATGAAATGAAAAGTGATAATTCACTCCTGAATGAAAAGCATTTCCACGCGACCGACAACTGCGGCGGATGGCCAGCAGATAAGCAGAAAAATATAGCGGAAATGACTTTCCACATCCGTCAACAATATATCATGTAAACTACGCTTCCTGCAGCCGTCTGGTCGCCGCTTTTTTCTCTCCCTTCTGTCGTTCGTAGGGAAAACCCTGCGCGAGCGAAATAATTTTGCACTTGAATGCGAATCGCAGCGTTGGCAGAGATGAAAAGGGCAAACGACGTGAATATCTTACAATCCGGAACAAACTGTACGCGTAAACATTTCTTCTTGCGTTGTGCGACATGATTAATACAAATTACAGTTTATTTCATAATCATCATTATAGTCATCAGTGAGCAAAGTTTACTACTAGCATCCTCGAAAACAAAACCCAAGTAAATGTCGTTTGTTGAGGGTTTGGTGAGAAAAGTTGCGAGGCGCCGCACTTACCACCGAGCCGAAGTTCGGCGCTACCCTGACTCGTCTCGCGGTCGTTGCGCACCACGCACTGGTACATGCCGCGATCGTGACGCGTCACGCCGCTGACGGCGAGCGCGAAATTTGAGTCGACGAGGCGGACGCGCGCCGCCTCCTCGGGGGTGGTTGGCAGCGGTTCGCCGTTGTGCAGCCATTGCACGCGTCCGATGGGCGCGCCCGCCACGCTGCAATTGAATACGGCGCTCTCCCCGGAGTTGACGACCTAATTTCCACCCCAACACACACACACACACACACGAAGAGAGAGAGGAGAGGGAGAGTGGATTAATATTAATATTCAGCGAGTGATTAAATAGCGATTGGGCAACCTGCAATTGCGGCAGGATGTGCACGCTGAGATGCGCGGTGACGGTGAGCGCAATGTCCAGCCGCTGCTCGCCAAAGTGGTTCGACACCTTGCACGTCCACCGACCGGCGTCCTCCGGCTTCAGGCTGCGAATGTGCAGGATGTCTTGTAGTGGAATGTGGCGTGCGGATGGTTGGATCGGTTGTAATGTGCCTTGGATGTCGCGATACCAACTGTAAATCCACCATTTTTCCTTTTATTATTACTTATTTATTGTTTAGTGATTCGCAGCTTACGTGAATACCGGTGGTGGATTACCCTGCGCGGAGCAGGTGAGATGCACGTCCGTTTCGCGGTCGGCCGCTTGCGAGGTTTGTACAGTGGGCGCCAAACGCGGTGGCATACTTCCGGTTGGCTCTGGAGTGGGGGCGGTTTAATAAACATTTGCGCACGGCGCACGGCAAAGCCATTAGTATCGAGGAATCATCCCGTGGGCCGATCAAATAGGCACAAGCAAACCGCAAACACACACCTGTCACGGTGAGGATCGCCGGCTCGCTGCGTTTGCGCTCCTGTGTGAGCTGATGGATTGTAAGGCAGGCGTACTTGGGGAGGCCATCTTCAGCGCGCACGCTGCGAATGTGCAGAGTGCCCGACGCCACTATCATTCGGCCACCTTTTGAATACCACACCCCCCGAAAGAAAAAATGCAATAATTTCAAGTATCGAAAATTGATTCGTCGGCTGCAATTTGCGTTACTGTCGACTTCCTCCCAGCGGAGGAAGAGGATGCGTAACTAAGTTTGCTACGAAGAAGAAGAAGAAGAAGAAGAAGAAGTTGAAGAAATAAATTCAATTCATCGCCCGGCGCCTTCACACCGCCGTTGATTGAATTCGACACTCTTGCGGACACGTCAAATTAATATATGTTACAGGGTTGTGGCAGATTGGCTTCCATTTATTTATTTATTTATTTATTGACTGTATTCTGCTGCGCAACTCGGATTTTCTCTTTGTCACGCGTTGGTTTTTGAAGTGGATTTACAGCGATTTTAATGAACACACGCAGCAATGCGACATGTCAAATGCACTGGCATTCTATAAATTAACAACAGCCCTCTCTACGCTTACGCAACGCATTCCAACAATGAAAGAATGCCAAGCGCGCGTTTCCAATTTATTCATTTCGGTTGCAACACTATCCAAACGCAGCTCTCAAAGAGATAGTAGCAAAAATTTAATACCAGCAGCAGAGAAAAAAAATGATGCGACGCAAATAAAACCGAAATGCAGGAAATAAAAAGCGCGCGGCCATCCATTAGCGGCGTTCATGCGAGTGTAATGACACCCCAGCACACCCCCGCCTCGCACACAATGTCCCTTGTCCCTTGGCGACGGACGTGGAGCGCGGAGAGAGGACTTTGCACCTTTGAACGGCACGCATCCTCCCAGCGCAAACTCGAACGAACGAACGAACGAACGAACGTGAAAAGAGAGTGGTCGAACAATGTGCAACTAATCACATTGTGTGCCCGTAAAAACCTGCGGCGCTCGGATGGATAGTGTAGGGTTTCTCAAGACCACAACAACTAACCTCCCCCCATGCAGGAAGGGATTCCCTTTCAATGTTGATGATGATGATGCACGTTGGTGCGTTACATTTGATATCAATGGGTGTTTCTTTCTTTTTTTCTTTTGTGCATCATGGATCGATGGGATTTACGGAGCGTAATCAGCTCAAAGTCGTATTCAAATATCGTATTGCACTCACTCACCGATATTCGGACCGGGCAGGAGGATGGTTTCGTCGCGCGCCCAGGAGGTGACCGATACGTGCTCCTTCACGAACGCCGGTATCACGCAGGTGAGCACCGCTGTGTTACCAGCCAGCACGTGCGTGTGGTACACTTGCACATCGTAATGCTGATTAACAACTGCAACATTTAAATTCAATCAATACCAAAAAAAAGACCCAAGAAATTGAATTTTAGAATATAAGTATGCTCTTAAGTATTAAGTATTATGTTAATAAGGTCATAAACATAATATAAATCTAGAGTAATAATCATCATCAATTTCATCTGCCAGGACGACGACGACGACTAAGGCGACGCGCAGCAAGTATGAAATATTTAGTCATTACGACGAAGATGTCATACATTTTAATGAATTTTTTTCTGCGCAGAATTCAGCCGGGTGTGTCATTATCGCACCTCCCCCCTGCGCACGCCAACACATTTTACATTCATGTATTCATACTTCCATCGTCATTCGGATACAATCCTGCAAAACGTGAAGGGGTGGAGGGTGGTGGGAAGATGGGAGGAAGGAAGAAGTCGACGACACACACCCACTCATCATATACGCTGGGTGGTTGGTAGTGTGACGACTTAAACGTCAGCGTTTTATAATTCATCGTCGGCGTTGCGTCGCTGTCGCTGCGCCAACTGGGTGGTTTTTGATGCACCAGTTCATACGCTCGATCCCCATCCATCCACCCATCATTTTGTATCTCTTGTGCGAGAGTTGTACGCGCGTACGATTAATGCTTGGGGGCGGTCTTGGTGGTGGTAGTGTAATGTAGTGATAGTGAGTGCGGTGGAGGCGCCGGGCGCAACTTCCTGCGGTCGTTGCGCCGCGCTGACGATGCGCTCGCGCTCACTGGTGATGGTAATGACGCGCACACATTCCCAGATTTGAACCCCTTAAAAGACCTCGTGAAAGACGTAAAAATGCCAAGGGTGTGTTAAAAACAATGCCAAAAACACTTGATTTTCATTTGCATTTCTATGCTTTTCTTTCAACTAGTAATCGATATTGTTTTTTGAGCAAGGTACGCTTTTTTAAAGGATGCAAAATAGGAAGATAATTGGAAACTGCAAAATGCATCGGTGTGGCACTCATTATCGCGCGCCATCGAGCCGAACAAATATAATTATAACGCGGCGCGGCGCGTGGGCGGCATAGGTGTCGAATTCGCTTTCCGGCCGATTCGTAATTGCGCCGCATCTGTTCCGAGAGCCGAGCCCGAGCGCTAATTACAAGCCACTGCATGCATATTGCACATTATTGCAATTTGTCGGAAACTTCGTTGGTGGCGTTAATATTTGAAATTCTTCGTCAATATAATAATTAAAAGTAAATGAATAGACAATTCACCTTAGAGGCTATCAAAATTTTACAGCGTTTTCCAATCTTCGCTTCACCTTTAGCAATATTTTCGTCACGTTCCCGTTTTGCCGTTCGCTGCGGCAGCCGACCGATCAAAGGGTCAAGGCATTCTCCTTCGGGGTTTACTATCGGCGTGCTTCTGGCGACGTCGTAAAACGACTTTAAATTCGCCGGCATAAAAAATATTTGCGCACTCATCCGAAGTTTCTGTTTTCCCTTCATCAAAAATTTATAGTTTCTCACCGCTTTTGTCGCTGTTGAAACTAAAATTTTATTTCGTGCAAATTACTTTGCCTGATAAATGATGAAATTTTCATTAGATCCCTTCTACTATAGTAAATAGAGTTTTGAAACTAAACTGAATTAGATGTGATTTTATCGATGAATCCTGTTTAATAAAAATTCTGCCGCTCCCGCTTCCGAGCAAACGAATCGCATTGCGCCCGAAATTTCAAAACTAAGTTTATCTATAAGTGTGCCAATTCCGCAATTCACCTAATATAGGTATATCTCGCTCATCATACGAATCGCACGTGTGCACGAAAAATATTCGCTTCGATTCGGCTTCGATTCAATTGCTCACCTCGTTTCTGTTAAAACTCAATTCAGCTAGTTTTCGCCGGGGATAGTTGGAAATGATTACCGCACCGCCACCGCCTCCGCACCGCGGCGCACTTTACCCTGCGGGGAATTCCAAGCGCGTACGCGAGCGCGAGGAAGTGTAAGGAATAAGCCTGCGGCGCTCTCGGCGCATAACGTTTAACTTAATATCAAGATTAGCCGCGAGAATATAGGATGTGCTTTATGTCCGCCAGCGCTCAGGGATAGGGGGAGGGAAAGGAAGGACTGAATTTGTAATACTATCCTGCCACGCGCACCATAATGCGCGGTAATTGCATGCGAAATGTGCGAAAATTGCGGTTGCACGCGGAACGTGATCTATAATGGATCGTGATCGAGCGGATTCGTTTTTTCCTTCACTCTCTCCTCGGATTAAAGCATAAAGTGCAAACATTGACTTGGGGGAATGTATGACAAACCTTCAGTTCTTCAGTAAGTAAACACAACATCGTCGGTGAAAGAAAAGAGGGTGCGAATCATTCATTTTATACACGGCGTTGAATGTTTTTAATACCCACTTGCCTTGCGCGAATGAATGAAAAGTGTGCATGCGATAAGCACTCAAAAGGTACTTTTAATATTTTATATGCACGAAAACGCGAAACGGAAAAATACTATATATACAATTTTCATGGCGGAAAATAAGAAATAAATTGAATATTTGCAGTGAGCATATTTCCGCTTTTATTGACACTAGTAATGAACAACAAACACGGTATTTGCATTCAATTAAAACCCGCAAGCATTGCGCCTTTTTAATCACTAATTAACGAACGCGAGATGCACCGTTTTAATTGAAAACCTACTCGTCATCAACAGAACAGCAACATCTTTCACAATTTCTACCAATCCAACTAGCGTTTGCAATTTTTACCAAAGCTTCTCTCTCGTCTTCTTTACGCTGCAATTTACATGATGCAAAGCATAATATGCAAAATAAACACACGGCGGAGGAGAGTGCATTCGCATTTAGACGATTATTGTATGCATGCGCCTCTTCTTCATGTACTTGGCGTAATCCTGCACCGCCGAACGCCGTTGTTCGGCGAGGGTGATAATACAGTTGCTCTGCTTCATCAACTTTCCGAAGCCATTAGCTAAATTAAACGTCTCTGCGCGCTCATCGTAGTGCACCGCACACAACCACCGTAGGTTGTGCCGTGGATGTCGGAATACATGCGCGGCAAATGTGCAATTTGCACTTGAATAGATTGCACCCGCGATGGTGTGCATGCGGCCCGATTCAATGTATCGAATAAAAATGCTAATTTTAACGCCGCTAAACGCCAGCCAAAAGGCAATCAAGGTATGTAGGATAATATGCGTTGTGTGTTGTATGCAAATATGGTTTTTTGATAATTAATGCCCATAATAACCGACGGGGGTATGAATATGAATACACGAGTACTTATGTACAACCGCAATTTGCAAAAATCTGCAATTTAATGTGAATTTGATGATACGAGTGCGCAATCCATTTATCTTCATTTTCAACGGTTAAACAACTTTACAAAGCGTTACGGAATCGATTGCGGTTGATTTCCATTACGTTCCGCATGGTGCAATCAATTGCACCCCCCCTGCATTTGCACATCTACTCGTATTCTATTGTGTTAACGTTGAGTTCTTATTGTTAGATGTTTTAAAGGGCTGCAATTGGATTTACTCACCCGCGCGCACGGTGACATCGCGACTGATGATCGTGCCAGCAAGATTTGTCGCTCGGCAGCGGTATATCGTGAAGTGCACGTCCTTGCGGTAGTCTTCGGCGCGAAACGGCGGGAAGTAAAGGGTGCCGTTGCCCAGTGATTGTCTGCAAACCGAAATTAGTCATTAGTGATTAATATTCATAAATTTCTTCTCCTTTTCCGATTATTCAAGTACTCCATTATATTACTTATCATGAGGCGCAGCAGTAATTTGCGCGTACCAATTATGATTTCAAAATACCAATTAATAATTTTAAACACCATTTAAAGGAGAAATGTAAAGATGGATAATTAATTCATATCTTTAAACCGGGCCTAAGCGCAATAGTTCCTAAGATGCTCACCAGGCAGCGCTGCCGGTATTGAAAACGTCAAAAAAAAATGCACAACCCGTCGTTGATCTCGTTGAAGAACGCATTGCACGCATTGATCATTTAGCGTCTAGTCACCGCGCCGCGTGCATAAATATCGACAAGTGTCTGCAAGTGAACGAAATCAATCCGGACAACACGAGGCGAACGCAAGATCAGTCCTCAGTCCCGCGCGCAGCGCTTTTGTGTATCGCGCGCCGGCCGGCACTTGCAATCAGTGTTTTACTCGACGTGAGCATTGCGAAATTTTGGCATCGGCAGACTATTAAACAACGTTTCACAACATTAACCATACACGCGTGTGTGTAGTGTAGTGCGTGCCCATTTGGTCATCATCCGCAGAGCTACCCCAACCAACAATTAGAAGTATCCGGTAATTATAGCATCAATATCATTTGCATCCGTTTATTTTTCGTCGAATTCCATTGTTATTACAGTAGATATCAATAATGTTAATGCGTTTCATTGGTATAATCGCTGTAAGTCGTCAAATATTGCGTTATTTCTTTGCGTGAATCTGTGGTACTTTTCCATGCGGTGCAAGCAAGCGCCCAG
>JARJDR010004152.1:0-10518 GCA_030264135.1 Myllaena sp. GC000078 | reverse complement strand
GTATATCAGCCGTTACGCAAAAAAGAATGAGCTAAGAAATTTATCAAAGTTTACATGAATGGCGCTTGGGATAAGTGCTTTGCAGTTGTAAGCCGAGCGATAGCGTAATCGATACGTTTTGTAATGATTTCACCAGTGCGTCATTGTTGCGGTTTTGCATGCTCGTTTGATAAGGCGTTCTAAAAATACTCTTACATAAATATGTACACGTGGATGTAGATTTACTAGTAATTTAAAAGTCCTATTTGATTTGGATTAACGTTAATTGAATGGACACGCGTGGTACGCGTAATTTCATTTATCAAAATTTGTTTTGTTGTGTAGATACAAAAAAACCTCGAGAAACGGGTCATTGTTATGAGTTTATTTCGCAAGACATAACAGCACCGCGGCTACATTGAAGGAATTCCAAACATTTTCGTTGCAGATTTTACTTCGAATCCGAACGAGGCCTGTTCCCCAACACGGAATTCGTGTTCGACCTTGAACTGCCGTTGGACTTTGTGCCGAAGAACCAAGACGGCGAAGTGCAAAAATTCGAGCTGCTGCCGGTGGCGCAATGCTTGGAGCGCATGTTCCTACCCGACTACAAGACGACCAGCATCCCAGTAATATTAGATTTTTTAATTAGGCACGGTATAGTCTCACCAGAAAATGGTAATTATATGCATAATAAAATGGCATTGCCAAAAATACAGCAAAAAAAAACAGCAGTGCAAATATGACGTGTTTTGTTTTTGTCTTTTGTTACAGAACCATATTATACTCGCATCATAGAATTGCTGCACGTACCCTTACAAAAGATCTACAACAACAATAAATCGCACTGTAAACAAAACGGGCAGAGTATTATAGAATCCATAGGAGTGTAGGTGGTCGAAAGATGCCGGCGATTTTACACGCGCGCGTGCGTGAATAGACGCACACACCACATGCAAATGTTGTGCGCGTCGTGATGATTATCTTAAAATTACCCAATTCAAATACAATTGCAAAAAAAAATACAAATAACACGTTGTGCGAATCTGCTTTTGCATGCTCGTTATGTTTAGACACACAGGCGTTTTTTAGTTAGTTACTATTCTATACGATTACTAATCTTGTGCGAGTGCTCTCGCTGCACGAGATTTTATGCATTTACCTCTTTGAATCTACATACGAAATAGCTGACAATGAGTTACTTTTCTGGTCACAATCATATAAAACAGAGCGACTTAGGTATAAGCCTATTGCTCATGGAAAGGTATAAATAATGACAAAACAGATGCTGAGAAATGACAATGACGCCTTAATTTTTAACGTTTTTACGACAACTAGGAAATTTTAGACGATTTTTAGGTCAGTAATCGAAGAGAACTGTGCTTGCGTGCGTGCGTGCATGCATGCATGCACATGCATTAATTAAAACAATAGCGGGCCTAATGAATTACAATGAAATGCCAATTACGATTACATCACAGCTACCGTAGGTGAATGTCGAGTTGCAATGCACATCTGCTAGCTCGTGCACGTTTTTTCCCTTGTGTTTTTACAATTTATGCTCTATTATTGTAATATATTCCACATAATTTGGCTGTGAATTGTCACTGTTTTTATGATATTACTACTACGATTTCAATGCATCACAGGCGGCAAATTCATAGAAATGTGTTTTTTATGCAAATAATTTAAATTTGTATACAATTCCCTATTTAAAGAAAAATATGTACTTATTATATATTTCCCCAGTATTGTTGTGATAGTGAATTTGGCAAAAAAAAAAAACAAATATTGTACGATGAGAAACGCGCAAGTTCCGAGAGAAGGTCGTTTTTGGAGGCATGATTTAGAAAAACCAGTTTTGAAATCTTTGCTATAACTTGATTAGCTAAGCTTAGCTTATAGCTCGTTGGTTGAGAATGTTTGGATATTTTAGTTTGAGCGTTATGCCCTAGTCTCTTGAAATAGACATACATACACTACGATTAATATGGCATAGCCGTGTTTGAAAACAAGCCCGTGGAATGGCGATGCAAAACAAATGCTAAACGACAACCTCTAATCTAAATCCCTTGTAAATATTCGGCTTTGATTCTAGTCTCTTCGAATTGTACACGTCGTTCTCGTTGCTTTGTTTTTGGAAACAAATGCGCGTATTTTATCAATTTGTTTCAACTTTGCAACAACAATGAATGGGATTATTTAGGTGGATTTGCGAATAAACGAATGTTGCGCATTTTGAGATTTAAATATACGAATGATTTGCGTTGTCGCAAACATTGAAATAGCTACGAACAAGGAGTTTAATTGCAGTTTAGCACATACACACACACAACGAATCTGTCGATGCATAGAGAAACGAAAATATGTATCACGTTTTGTTTTCCATGATTTTCGTTTGTCGATATTGCCATAGTGGACCGATTTAGTTTTGGATCTCTTTTGGGAGATACCAAGCTTCCTGTCAATTGTTGTCCACTCAAGCAATTTTTAATTGTAGTATTTGACACCCGGATTTTATTGTAATATAGCGACAAACAAATTGTATTAACAATCATACCTATTTATTAATAAATTATGCATTCCGAATTTACGTCGCTAGTTTTTGCTACGAATAATTTTGGCGAATCGATTTTTGTTTGCTTGTTTTATTTATATACAGTTATATTGAATTTTGTTCATGAACAATTTCATAAAATAGACTCCATCACTTAATTTTACCGCTATATATAATATTGTAATAATTTTAAATTTAATTAGGTGTTTGCTTTACTTTTAGATCATATCTCATAGTAGTTTTTTTTACGTTTGGAAGAACATTATTTAAATGTACAACAATGAAAATGGTAAAACCTCAATCACCTTTCCCCCTGCCCATCGGCCGAGAGCTTCGCTAATTTTCATCTTCATCGCAATTACTTGGAATTATTGTTAGGACATCTGACGAACATTTGAATGCTTCACTGCGCTAAGAGCGATATCACTACACACCTGAATCACAAATCGCTAATAAATACCATAAGTACGTATACAAAAACTCAAACATGCGGAGCGGATCCTTCGGCATCCTTCCCTGGTACAGCTATCACACGTAAAAGACACGGAGAATTGGTTGAACAACTGCACTCGGGGGGTGTAGGAGGAGGTTGGAGGCAAAAATACACATACGGCAAACGCGTAAAAGTGTCTGAAACAAGACTTCCTGCATAGTTATTTGTCACTTTCGCTCGGGATGCGAATGGGGAGCAGTGGCAGCAACACCGATTCACGTTTGTGGTAGAATCACATCGAATAGATTATTGGTGTGCTCCGTCGGCGCGCGTTCGCAGTGTTCGCTGATCGAAAAGCACGTGCTCACCGTGTCGATGGAGAACGATGACGGCGTCGTGGTGGTTGGCTAAATGTTGCATTTCAAGTCCATGCTGTTGAAGTAGTTGTCATCCAGTTTCAGTTTCGCCTGCTGCTGCTGCTGCTTGGTATTTGGTCCGGTTACGTTGAAATTATTGTCGTTGTCGAGCAGCTCCGACATGGGCGAGTTCAGCGGCGAACCGTCCATTAGCTTTCGATGGTCTTTTTGTTCACACCTGCAAGGCAAAATCAAAAGAGCGATGCAGAGCGTCACATAGAGAGAGTCATGCGGTGACCGGAAACGCACGGCCATTGCGTAGCTTGGTTGGTTAACTGCTAGGTAATAATGTATACTGACTCCTAGAAAACAAAACAGAAAAAACATGCATGCAATCAATCCGAATATCAAAAAACACGAAATCAAGCGCGCTCAAGCCGGAGGAGGCATTACAATAAGCTGAAATCTGTCAATCAAATATGTACAAAAGTAGGGTAAAGTATGAAATGGGTTACAAAACCACCGCGTAGAACTTTCACACACAAATACGTTTAGAAATTTGCGGGATCGCGCAAATTTCCGAGTAACCCCGCGCCATTCTACACCTGTCAATATTCGCACAGATATGAAACCAGATATGAATTATGTAGACGCATGGGAAATTAAGTTACGTAACAGAACAACAAGAGGGTGAGAGGCAGACGCGACTAGTTACACAACAGCGCAATAATTCATAGAAACAGAGAATACCAAATGCGAACCGTCGGTAATTAATACAGAACGCAAATCAATCACGTAAAACACGGTTACTCACTCTTTCCGTTCGATGCGCTGCCGAATCAGCTTGTAGCAATACATGGCGATGAGCGGAAACGGCGTCATCACAGCCACTGCCACCGGCATGACGGTCGTCAGATCGGCGGCGGGCTGCTGCAACGTCGTCTTCAGCAGCCCAATCGGCACGCCCGTATTCTGAATGCCCGTCTCGATGGCGATCGTCATCGCGTCAAGACGCGACCGCTTCAGCAGCAGCGCCAGGCAGAAGGCGACCGCTGCACCGCCCCACGGCAGACCCAAACCTGCCAACACAATCTACAACCCACCCCAATTCGTATCAAGAACCATTCGGGTTGAGCCACGTGGTTTGTCATACCTCCCAGGAGAACAATTTGAAAATGTACGTGTTGGTGACAATGGCGAACACGATGATGAAAATCAGCAACAGCGCAGAGAGACCCTTGAGGATGCGCACCATAAATTGCGAGATGCGCGGGCAGAAGCGCTGCAGCACGTAGCCGACGAGCAGCGGCACGACGAGGCACAGCGAATAGTTGAGGATCATCGCGTACGGCACCTGCATGTTGCCCTCGTGGTAGATGACACGGCCGAGCGTAAACGCCCAGAAGGGCATCGTGCCAAACGCAAAGACGTTGCTCATCGTCGTCATCGTGATGGAGAGGTCGAGATTGCCGCCGAGCAGCAGCGTCCACATGTTGGATGCGCCGCCGCTCGGTGCGATGCCGGTGAAGAAGAGGCCGAGTTGCATCGGCGTGTTGCCGGGGAAGAGCAGCCGACCGAGGCCAAAACTTATCTACATCAGTAATGTGTTTCTGGTCAGCTTGGCAAAACGCAGGGGCAGAGGGGGTGTGCGGATACTCACAAGAGGCATGAATATCACTTGAATAAGAAACCCGCTGACGGGTGCAATGGGCCGACGCATGTTTTCGCGCAGTGCACCCCAGTTGAAGGCGCAGCCGAAATTCACGTACATCAGTGTGACGAGCGCAATCACCGACACGTGGAAGATGAGGTCCAAAGTGCCCTTCTTACGCGTCACCGTTGTGTCGATTACCTGGTCGACTTGCGCCACGTTCTCATTGCGCCGGCGGACCTGCACGCTGACGTTGGTCTCGCCGATGAATTCGCCGTAGATGATGAAGGACTCGGGGTAATACTGCGTGCCGCTGGGCGCCTTCTCCAGCCATATCTCTTCCGCTGCGTTCGCAATGCTCGGATTGCTGCTTTTCACGACGAGCGTGTGCTCGCTGTATGCTCTTGCGGGTCCTATTTAGAATTTTTTATGTTAACGCAAAAGAGTAAAAAAGTTCATTATAATACCTAAATGGAAACAAGATAATAACTAATAAGACATTCTGAAGACATTGATTATGTATATGAATAGGTCGAGGTTATTGCTAGATTAAAAGTTATCTTGTTTTAGTAGAGACGAGTCGCGACATACTATTCATTAATTGGTAGACCGGATCTTTGTTCGCGATTTGTTGCATAATACCTTTCAAAAAAAAAAAGGAGTTCGCCTCTAACACACCTAAATTTTGGAATCTAGTCCACTTTTACCACCGCATAAATAACTACATACTTACAAACTTCTACATACTTATAAAAAAGAAAAGTAAAATGTTTATGATGTATTGTAAAAAGTATGTCACGCAATTTATAACAACGATAAAGCTGTAGAAACGCATGAAATTGTAACATGAAACAAGAAACCTTCATTCTTTCACTATAATGTTTCTTTTATTGTTCGTTGCGCAAGATAATCGATTATTTTTATGTTTAAAATCATTTATAAATCGATAATCTTAATCAAACTACGTGAGTATGTCAATGTACCAGTACTCGAATTAGATAAAATCAAAATAATAAACCGACGAAATTAAAATTTGTTCCTGTATACTTGAAGTAGACAAGTAGTACGTGCCCATCTATGAAATCCCACTAAATCTAAATAATTGTTTGGTGATAATTGGGCAACTACAAAGTAAATGCCGGCGAGATAAAATGATGGAATGCGTTGTAAGCGCATGCAAATGATCTCAACCGTCGCAACCACAGGAGAAACTTTGCCGCCGCACGTCTCCTCCACTTTCCACTTGCCGTCGTCGTCGTCGTCCCAAATTAGTTTAGATTACACGTTGTTGCAAAGACAGAACGCGAAATTCGTATTCATCAGCAGTCTATGTGTTTGCGAACTATGCATGTAAGTGTAAGCATGTTTTGTATGTTTCATTAGGCATTTTGGTGCTTCATTTAACCCCAATCGTAACTAATTTTGGGGTCTGTTTAACTTGGTTTGTTGTTTGATATACCTACGTATTATACAGATTACCTAAATACAGCTACTCAACTTTTGAATGTGTTTATAGTATTAATTGTTACGAGAACACTACAATCTTAAGCAATACTCAAAGTATAAAAAGTAGATGAATACAATCGGTTTAACAATAGTAATAACTTTGACTGGAAGTTACTGCTTGACAGGAAATCGCAAGAGAAATTTCACGGGTCAGAAACTTCCTATTTCGTATGCGAAATCTTTGCAAAAGTTTCATAAACTGGACACATTTCAAGTTACATCGTTTGTTCTAAACCGGTGTGAACGTGATGTTTTTAACGTACCACAGGAAATGATTAATGCCGAATTAAAGCTTGTCTTACAAAGAGACATTCATTGAGAGTCTAATTCGGGTGACGTAAGAATAGGACGCGTCTAGAAATACCGAGGTGCGCGCGGAATAAAGACGAGCACACGTGTGACTCAGCACGTAGTGACATTCATTGAACACTTGTACTAATTTATTTTTAAAACAAATATGCAATTCATCGACTCGATCTATTGTTATCCAATTGATTTCTCACTAACTCATACATTGTTGGTTGCAAATGAATCAAAAATTAAATTAATTATGAATGGATAAGAATGTAGGAAGTGATAGTAAAATAAAGTAACTAACCTTGTATATCACATGTAATGTTGACGCTTTCATACATTAATACTGTCACATTTTGCGGCTGACAATTGAGCGTCCATTCAGAGGTGTTGAGTGCGAGGGCGGCTTTAGCGCACAGCAGCGCAATGGCGCATACGATGAGCATCGCTTGAGCGACGGCCGACATGGGGCACATCTGCAACAACATTCACCAATTAATACATCGCACACCGGACTGCACTGCACCGCACCAGTGATATCACTCGTTCCAATCAAAAGGCGAAAAAATTGTGAATAAAAATGTGGAAGCGAATGGCGTGTGAATAGACAATTTAACATCGATTTAATTGACAGCCAATATCATCAACGAAATATGAAGTAAGTGGAGAGTGGAGTTGTGTGCACTTAATCGTCTCCCTTGTCTCCAAATATAATTAATACACAATTAGTTAATATGCTACCTAATAGACGATAGGAGAAAACCAATAATAACTAGCATGATGGGGGAATTGATGATGGAGAAGTTGGGAATTACGCGATAGAAGAAATTAATCGCGCGTGGCTTAAGCATCGCTGTCGGGAAAATGCCCACCCGACATGCGAGCGGCCAAAGAAACGCGGGAGCACGATTATAATTGCTTTATCGCATGCGCTGCGCTTTTATTAGTGTTCGCTACGAAGAAGAAGAAAAAAAGCGAAGACGCTCGTACTCGTAAGCGTTCAACGCGAGCACACGATATTCACGTAAATGTAATTAATAATCGTCATTGTTTGAGGATGAATTATGACTTGGTAATTTCGAGCCGTTTAATATGTCAGTGTTCGTAATCGCTGAAGAGCTAGAAGAGGGTCTTGATGTATCTATGTGGTGTGTGTGTTTATGCGCCCCGACTAAAAATAGTAAGCACGTACTTAACAATTGTGTATCATTGATGATAATTGAAATGTGTGTTATATGCGCGTACAAGTGACCTCTATTTGCTGTCCGGTAGATGCAATGCGCATTTTTATATCACAATTGAATAAGTACATTATACATATATAGTTACATTATATTAATTATGATATATAGTTGAAAAAAGTAAGTAACTAGATATTATTTGTATATTTTTTTTGTAAAAATGTGTTTTGGAAATGCAAATGAATCATTTTATCGCGTTAATGAAAATACATATGTAAATACTTTATGAAAACTGGAATTGGAACTGTTGTGGTTTGTTGCGATTGACAATTGAAAATGCAATGGAAATTTGTTGCAAAATTGAATCGGATGCGACCTCCATAATGTATGTGACGGCCTTGGAGTGCATATAATGATTACGCAAATATAACTGTACCAAACATTATGCAAATTTGAATGAAGTATTTACGTTGATCTTTTCATTCATGTGTGTTTTGAACTGCTTTCTCAGTCTTTAATGTTTTTACACGTTATTCTCGCAAACTCGGAAGTGGAGTAACAACTTTACCTAAGCCAAAAGAAAATCATACGTAACTAAAGAGTTACTAAATCGGATGCATTAAGTTTGACAATCAAAACTAACACAATGAAATACCCAAATATTATCGATATATCGATGTGCAACTTATATCGATTAAATTTGGAACCAGCCTCAACATAATCGTGAACAATTACAATTGTTAACCGTATGTTGAATATTTTGCTCCTTAAATCAGAATTTTACGACGTATTGCGTATTATAGTAAAGTAATATTAAATTAGCTTGCTAATAGCATTCAAGGCCAATTATAAATAAAATTATTTCAATATTTGGAAATTATTACCACTCAAGTGTACAAACATTTCTCTGATTATACTTATAGTCATTTCTATTCTGAGATTTAAGATTTCATTTAATTTATCTGTAGCTTGAAATCGAAAAAATCACGTGTAAATTCAACAAATATGAACATAGTCGTATAACAAAGTATGAATGTGCAAAATTATTTGCCAATTCATGGTAAACAATTATTTCCTAGCCATTTAAATTAAGTAAATTTACACAAACTCAAACGCTATTCAAAAAGATTCTAGAAATGATAATTAATCATGAAACTACTTATTGTTAACCGGATGTGATGCTAAACGAGTAAATTTGTTATAATTACAAAATCTACCTTTTTGCTCGTTGTCAGTGCAATATATCAACAAAATTCCCAGCGTAATTAAACGTGATGCAAAACGATAAATAAGCAATGGATTACAACACCTTGTAGATTGTTTGTTGTAGTAAGTTCAAGGCCTTTATGCTCGGCGGAGATGAGGACGGCGCACGAAACGCACTCGAAAATCTCGAAGTGCCTGCACGAGCGTAACCGCTTAGGGTATTCGCGAATTTCGAACTCGCCCGTCGAAGCAAATTGAAACGCCACAGCGAAATTGAAATGCAAAGTGTGCGGGTGGGCCGCGTCGAATTAGGCGTTGAGGGATGGAGACGAGTCGAGAGCGCTAAAAGCTCACTCCGTCACACCGCACACCACCTACTTGTGCTCGCCGACCACGAGACGATGGCTTTTATTCGCTCACCGTTGACGTCGACGTCGTCGTCAGCAACCGGAGGGCAAGGAGCACCGCCGCCGTTCACATTTGATATTTGCGAGCGCCTCTCGCAACAAGTGTGTGTGGCAGAGCGCGCAGCATCCCTGGCTGCTCTCTCACCCCCTTGACCCAGAATCCGCGCGCGCGCTCACGTCGTCGTCGCTATCGGGCGCTGCAGATCTATACGTGCGGCCGTACGCGCGCCGCGTATCTCGCGCTACGTGTGCGCGATATGCAAAATTATGTTTGTCTCGCCAAAACAGCCCCCCCTTTCTCCCTCCAAAACCCACGCTCACACCTACGCAATTAAGGAAATCGTTTGATCCGGTGCGCTTTGAAACTTATTTAATCAAGCATACCACACGGATTGAGATTGAGATTGCGGTCTGGAGCGGTTAAGTATGGAAAGGCGAAGTAACCAGTTTGATTAAAATCGCGCGCCGGTGGTAGACGTGTTGTGTGCTCGGGACCCGGCCAGAGACAAAACGACAACTTTCACTGTAGACATAATTTCATTTCACATATGCATCAAGCATTAAATTACCTTGAATCAATGCGTGCGTGAAATGTTCCCAAAAATTTTATACTTGTGTCAACACTAGCTCCTCGTCCGCGTCATCATTCACCTGAATGTTCAGTTTTACTACGCCGCCGTACAAGCACAAGTTACATTCGATTTTTTATTCAACTACTGTACTTTGCCGAAGCACTTTCACACACTCTGCACGACACACGGCTATATTGCATAATACCGCAGTACTTAGGTTGGTAAAACACATGCGAATTGCGCGTGCGGTAGTAAGCTAGTAAGTATAATCACAAACGCACGCGTTCACCGTTTCGTTCGGAGGCCCGTTTCCACGAAGCACTCGCGCGCGCGTGCTTGTTCTCGGCCTGGTGCTGGCTGGCTGACTACTACTGGC
>JARJDR010004144.1:0-10865 GCA_030264135.1 Myllaena sp. GC000078 | reverse complement strand
TTGAAATCCGGAGCGGACGTGGGCGATGCCCGCAGCCAACTGTCAGCGCGCGTATTGATAAATTAGAATTTAAAATGCGGAAAATTAAAAGATGCGAACAATCAACACGCGTACCGGCGCAGCATCCTGCAATTATGCAGAATATTTTTATCCTGCATGGGTACTGCGTTCATATTGCTATAATTAAATGAAAATTAATAATAGATCCTTTTTATGGAATTGGCATTCAACCCGCGCTTTAGTCGTAATTTATATTACAATCGAAATTAAATTTGCATTAAAACAGAATGTTTTAATTTAAAATTTTAGATTATTTTTTAATTTTATTATTTATGTGTATTATGTGTATTTTGTTTTAATGACAGATTAGTATTCATAATATAAAATATATCTAAATTTACTCAAAACTTATACGGTCCCAGTAGTCATAGGAAACATTATAAACTCTGATATTTAGTATTCGTAATGATACTCTCGATTTCACGAAGCGTTCAGCCATTAGCCGAATATATTCTCTGTGCATTTCGGAATAGTGTGGCGTTTCATGTCGTCGCGCATTAGTTCGCATCGCCGCGTCCGCTTTCCGACGAGCGCGAATAGTTGGACATGTAAGATTTTCCATTAAAATTTATTGCGCTGACATTACGAATTCATATGCGCAATGTGTATGTACGTGGAGCGCACACAATGCGAATATGCGCAAATTCGCAACCAACCGCATATGCAATAGACATCTAGCGGGTGGTTTTAGGGACATTAGCGGTAATCGTAGCGAAATTCACTTTGTTGCAATGCATACGAATATTCGTAGTGTACATAATTCCGATGATTTCTAAGTAAAGTTTTCAAATTACTATAGAAATAATATTTCAAATGAGAAATGATGTAATTCTATAAGAAATACTTTTAATATAAACATATTAGGCACTGAAATTAATTAATCAAATTTCGACCGAAGACAAAATTTATTTATGTTTCCATAATGAAAGCGGCGCGGGAATAATTTTGATATTTTGCACGAGCAAAAATTCTCTATAGAAAGTCCATTGAATTAATTGCCTCTCGGCGAGTTGTTTGAATATTAATTCGCTTGGGGGTTTTTCTTCCGTCTTCCATCGTCCTTCGCGCGATGCGAAAAACGGTGCGCATTCGGAAAGAGCGTTAATTTTTCGGGCGCCAACAACGTCCACGCACTTCCCGGAACTTAATTATAATTTTATCTTTTCGACGTTAATTTTTATTTACGCTCTCTTGAACAAAGCGCGTGCATAACCTTGGCCAATTTCCACCCGATAGTGGCGGGATAGCATTATTTAACTATTATCTTTTTGCCACCTTTTGGTGAAAGAATACGATCGCAAATTTAAGATAAACACAACAGCACCTTTCAAAGTTTGAGGTAATCGGAATATTTATAGAGTAGGCGGCGCCGGATTTAATCCATACCCTAAACGCTTCGGAAATAATGAAAACGAGGCGCAGCGTTAATGCTGCTCCACACGTACGCCGCCGCCAGGTATAATGGAAGGAAAAGGGCAAGAGTAAAAATGGAAACAACACTGCAAGGCATGCGTTGAGCGAAGGAAATATGCGCAAACAGCAAATGATGTATGTATTCAGGGAGAGAGGGAAAAGCGCGCATGGGGAAAGTCGGAAAATGTTGGCTTGCGAAAAACGCCTCTGTCTGGCAGGCACACGGTCGGCTCCGGCGAGGAGAAGAGGAGAGGAAGCGAGTGCGAGATTGCCATGCGCCCGGCTCTTCGCGTTGTAGCCCCGGGTGTTTGCCGCTCTATCGATTGCACCAACCGACGCGCTGCCGGAGCGCGCCAGCGACGAACTCTGACATTTTCGTTTCGCCACCAACCACCACCCGGTTTTGACGTCAAAACCACCACCGCTGCCGCCTACGCATGTGGCCCAAACTCCTTCTGCACCCAACCACTTCTCGGCAAATACAAACGTGCTCCTAATGTGCACACGATGACGACGATGATGATGATGAAGATCATTACGTCCGTGAAAAGTATACCCAATATTCGTGTCACGCGCTTGTCATTTAAGATCATGTTGATTCGTATAGATTTCGGAGGAGCCCGATCATAATTAATGGCTGAAGCCGTGAACATTATTTACGAATCAGCTAGCGACAAAATATACTATTTACGAAAATATATATTACTAGAACTCTGGCGGTGATCTATCTTCATTCGCTGGCGGATTTATAACCCTAACGGCGCGCGAATTTGGAAGGTTTTCAAGTTATAAGCCATATCTATCTTCAGCAGCGCCCGGCGCACAATCAATAATTGCGAAATTAACCTACTAAAGTTCAAGAGTAAACCGAAAACTTTTCCAATATCCGCTATATTTATTTAGTCGCTGTGCCAGGATTCGGACATTTTTCTTCCCCAACTTTATTGGCACCCTAAATTGTGCGCGACAAACAAAACGCGCGGCACGTTAGCTTCTTCCCTTCGCAGCGTGTGACTTTTATCTCGCACAATTTCCGCTCTTTGTGCTATTATTCGATATTAAGCACAAAGGTTACTGACACGAATAAGCAAATTTCTTCCGGGAAAAATTTCTGTGTTTGAGAAGTGGATGAAAAGCGTTGACTGCTGACGACATGACGGCAAGCGATGATATAAACGCGTCCAGGGAGCTAGACGAGTCGAGTGAAATTTCACGCATCTCAGCGGAAGGGTCGCGTTGTGTGCGTGGGCGGCACACGAAAAGAGGATCAAGATGACAACCAAGTTGGCGTTTTCATAATATGCTTGTGCCCTTGCTGAAGGTCCTTTTCCGCGCGCTGCCCGGTCGCGGGGCAAAGTTGTAAACATTGAATGCGTTAAGCGAAAGGAAAGCTCGGTTGCTGAAGACGTTTTCCTTTTTTATATATTTTTATACGCTATTTCTTTAAACATTACCATGTCCCTTGCATATTCTTTTGCCTGTCGGTGGTGAAGTAACATTGTTTCTGTTGTCCTACTTTTATATTTATTTTTTATGTGTTTTGCGTGTCTTAAAAGAGATATTTTGAGGGTTGCTTTTTTATAACCTCCCTTGTATTTCAATATAAATACTGAAGTTATTATGCAGATTATACAATTTACTCGGGGTATTTTGCATAGCAAGAGGTTTATTATGGAAATTACGCTTTATTAACTTGATTTTCATGATACTTAACTCAATCGGATTCTCAGTTTTTTATAGTGGAATTATGAATGTAAAAAATATATGCTGTTATGTTATGCAAACGGCGATTTTGGCATTCAAGATGAACGCCAAACTTCGGATATTCATCAGCAAAGCAATTAGCACTCTGACATTATTTCGAAGACGCGCCACCGCCGTATTTGCTATTCAAGTCGTTTGTGTGTAAATTCGGAAACTATGAGTTTGTCTTTGCGTCCCTGCAGAGAATTTCAAATCCTACATTTAACTGACATTAGTAAAACTTGAAAATTTATTTTTCAATCAAATCGTGCCAGTATAATCCAATTCGCTTGAGTTTTCTGGGTGCGCGCATAAAAATGACCTATTTTTTAAGTATTTTTATTTACTCTGCAAAACTTCTGCTCGTGAGCTGAATACCGAATGAAATCTTCCCATCATGTATCTCGTCACAAATGTCACTCTTCATTTTGCATGTGCCGAAAATGTGAGCCATCACCGAGGATAGCGTAGACGAGTATAAAAGTTATGCGAAGAAATGCGCAAGTATGCCGAAACATTCCGCAAGATGGATACGCGCGTTGGCAAAATATTCCCACAAACAACAATCAGCGTTTTATTGTTGTTGTTGTGAGTATAAACAGGATATGTATAAGCTTGTACGTACGTACTACGTAAAACTTTCCAAGCAATCTCAGCTATGTAAAGAATGTAAAGAAAAAAGCACATTCGTGGAAGGAAGTAAAGTGTCTGATGTGCATTCAGAATTTTCGCACGCGGATGCTCGCTTGCAGGCCCGGATGTGGGGTATTTCGCGCTGAAGAATGCGGAACTAGAGCAAATTTACAAGTACCTATCCTCAAGTGCAATTGCGTTGAATATAATAAAAAAAGCAACGAAATAAAAATAATTCAATTCCGTTAAATTAATTTTCAACAGCAGCAGTTGTTGATGTGAAAAATGTTTCTTTACCAAACAATCTCATTAAAATTAATTGCATGAATTTTATTCGTATAATAAATAACGCGGAATAAATCCTGATAAGATGAGTCTGTAGAAGAGAAACATTATTAAATTGTGATTGGATTTGCATCAAAATCAATATATGGGCAAGCCAAGCAAGGGGATGGAAGATTGAAGTAGGTCAGGTGATATAAATCATGCGGATTTGAAGGATTATGGAGACGGTTTCAGGTGAGCGCACATTTATATACATTCTTGCTCGTTGCGCTTCATCTTTTCTACTCGGCTTTCTTGCAGAAGATGATGAATATGTAATTTCGATTCGACGATCATTTCATTTTCCTTTTCATCTTATCTATCTTCGTTCAATACTAGATGAGTAAAGCTGATTTACGATTTTTAATTAAACTAATTCCTAAAGCTTACTATGGTTCAAAGCACAGCAGTCTGATAAACTATATTAATATTACGATAGACTAAAGTAAAGACGGAAATGGAATATGTTATGCCTAAAACGAAGTATCTTAATAAGCACTTATACGAGTAATTATTAATCCGAGTTAGTTATTAAACCTACATTTAATAAGTTGCCCTTATTCATGTAAATCAGAATTAATTTAATGTTGAATTAAATATTATACATTTCCGCATCATATTGAAATGAACGGGTAAATAATTTAATCGCTATTGATTTATTATAAGGATTAAGCACATCTAAAAGGGATAACCGCCGACAAACAAAACAAGCTGGTTGCTTTCAGTGTGCTCCAATTTCAGCGCATTCCGCAACTCGTAACTCCAGCCAACCTTGTCAGCATCCATCCGTTTCTACACCACACTTAAACTAAAGCTTCTCCGTGATAGCAGCAGCAGCAGCAGAAGCATGGCTGCCCGTATTTAAATCTTATTAATGAAGTTTCATTTCCTTAGTTTATGCTGGGAACGTTCAAGCTGCGGATATATCATGCGCCGAAACCGTGTACATTGCGTAATGTCGAGAAGGAGTTTGCGCCAACTTTCCTGCTCTAGCGCAAAGAAACCAGACTTGCCAACGATGTAATCGTTGATTAAAGCGCTAGCTAGTTCTTCTAATCAAATTATCGAATATTTTATTAAAAATTGTGGGGCGCAAACATTTCCGCGAAATCAATCCCCTTCAGCGAAAAGTAATTCAATATGTTTCGCAGTTTCAATGCCAATAAAACGCTAACTACGTCCGCTGGCTATAATCAACTAAATATGAGATAAAAATATATTTATTTTGCCCCAGCTGCGCCTGAATTTCTCGGAAGCGAATTATATTGATATTGGATACATCAAACAATATCGGAAGCAAAAGAGGAGGAGAGGAATGAATGCTGCAAATGTAGCGATATATTGATATATAAGACCCTTCCTTCTACATCTTCTTGCTCTTCTTTAAGTTCTCGTCAAATCAGCAGCGAACGCGCGCGCGCTCACAAAGCGCTTTAATTCAATCGCACAAAGGACGAAATTGTCCTGGACTTTATCTCGCCTACCGCACACATAGCGACGAGACAAAGGATATACCCGCATCCCATCCCTATCGATAAGTGCGATACGGACAATAACGTAAACCAGCGCGGAACATTCCACTATTATTTGCATTGCATTGCGATTGATTCGTGTAGAATAATTAATGAATGCAATTGCGCGGCAACGCGCAGGGGAATACATCTCGTTAGTCAAGTGGATGTGATTAATGTCACATGCTGCGGAAGTGAATTGGATGCGCTGCGCCGGCCCACCGAAGAATTATTATTGACAGCGGCAACGCAGCCTAGCACAATCCGCCCGGGGATGAACTTTTCACATTTGACCTTATCAGACACGCCGCAGCGCACCGGCCGCTGGCAATCTGGGGCATTCGGTCGACCGCTGCCGGATTGCAGCCCTCCCACGCGTGCCGCCTTCCTTCTCCGCGCGGAGAAGAAAGGGTTAATGTTATAACTTATTATATCTCAGCTCTAAGCGTCATTAGTTCGGTCGGTTGGTTAAATTTAGTTATCACAGCAGAGATACCTTGGCATTCGATACGTGATCGCCCCGAAAATACCTAAGTGCGGTGATTGGTATTTATAGCAAGGCACCATAGTCGATCAAATAACCATTTGAAAATAAAACCAACGCCCGCGTCCGACCACCACGGAGCGGAATGAATTATTTATACGCCATTGATTTTGGCAACGTGGTCGGTCGTCCGAGTGCGCGTTGGTTGCATGCCGCGCACGTTGTCGCTGACGCAAAACAATCATCGTCGGGCGACACGTGAATGCCGTGTCGTCTCCCAATCAACCTCAAGACTCAACTCGGAATCTTGTTCATATGATGACAATTGCAGAGAGGCAGAGGTGAAGAGCGCCCGCGCGTCGTTATTGATTGGATGAAAGTGACAAATGACGACCGGGGTAAACCTGAAATTACAACTCCGACCCATCATCCACAGCCATGTGACGTATGTTGCAGAGCGGATGATAAAAACGACACATTCACATTCACGAGTCGACTGAATCTTAATGGCATCTAAAAAACGCTTTGACGCACGCCGCATCTGCAAATTTTATTATAGTATGTTATTGAAGGGATAAAAATGAAAGAAAACCGAAGAGCTTTCCATTCATAAATCTATGGCGTGATTCAGAATAAAAATAACTTAATATATGTATTTTAAACCGAAAACTTGCAATCTAACAATCTTCCAACCGACCATCTGAACGAACGTGCGTGATGAAGACATTTTGATTATTACAAGTATTATCATTGGTTATAACCGTGATTACTCTCATATTGTGTGCGAGATGCTGGTTTTTACTTGAATTTTTCTTGCGCTCGTATAGAATGCGTGGGTGGCAATTCACCATCTGGCTCTTACAGTGAATAATGTTCGTTTTTCTTTAGATAACAAAGCCACGAAGTGCGAAAGCGGGAATGGTGCGACCTACAAATGTGCGAACATTGCGTGGATGGCGGAAATTAAAATGAATTCGACGATGGTTGTATTCCATGTGCAAAGCTGACGCGTAAAAATGATGGAAATATTTCCCCCCTTAATTATCAGAATAGCAATTTTCGAAATTTAAATACATTTTTTCTGTGGCTTCATTATTTATGACCGCCTCTATAATTGTTTCAACATCGTATCTCATCGCCATTCACATCCGAACAATAATCGCAACTCGCAACGCCACAGAACAATGCACATCGTCGCATAATGGCCAATGGCGTGCACATGACCGACTGTTTTATGATTACGACATTCGCAAATGAGGTGTTAAAGTGTACAGCACATCTTCAAAATTACCTCACCTATGTTAAATTACAATTAAAAACAGCAACAATTTTGTAAAATAATATACATAGCTACAATTGCAAAAAAAAAGATTGAAATTGAAATTTAGTCATAATTTTAGACAGAAAAACGCTAAATTTTTATCATTCAGTATATAGAAATAGAGGACATGAGGTTTCTGGTTCAAGTTGAACCCACTGGTCATTGTCGACGGACAGAATGAAGAGGGCAATTTGACAATCTACCACAAAGTAGTCCTAGTGCTACAAATTCAGTGCATGAATGTGTTCTAGTACGCATGTAAGTAACTTGATATACGCAAAACCAACGAGCGAACAAGTGCGCGTGATGCATGCGCACGCGGGCGCCCATGAACGTCGGCGTAATTAGGCCTTGTGCGTTTTGTACTCTCTCGGCATTAGCATCATTAGATAAGTGCTTATTAAATTCAGGGTTAAACTTATTTGTCAATGCTCGGCGCAACTGCGCTGGCGCGTTGTTTTCGCGCTGCGTCCGTCCGCCCGGCCAAAACAAATGAATTTGGACCAAAAATGTTAATGCGATTTGCCTTCCATCAATCATCCTTTTTGGCCAAAGCAAAACTACTAATAATAGTATCAAATGCGATTGAATGTCACAAATAGATAATTATTCCTGAAATAATATTCATCCTTATAGTTTTTTCGTCGTTGCTTTCGTTAGAGATGATGAGAAATCCCGTGGTGAAAATCTTTTATTCATATCCGACTCACCACTTACGAAACGGGGTTAAATATAGAAAAAATTCGTGAGTATTCATTCGGTGGGCGCACAGAGCTGTCGCGAGCTGTGAATGTTATTTGCTGTGAGTATTTTTTACTTTGCGACAAAACCAGCATAATTTTTAGTGGCTGGATACTGGATATCACGAGACGCGTTCGTCTTGTGACGTTCTTTTCAGGAAGCGCAAAAAAAGCAAGAATCCCATTGCTGCTACGACCTTTCGACCTTTATATGCTGTACCGACCGAAGCACACACACGTGGCTAGTTGGAAAAAATCGCATATCCATGCTAGGCAAGTAAGTAAGTAAGATTGATATGACAGTGATATTGGAATGTTTCTTTCGTAAAGCCAGCTGGTTATTATTAGACGCTTTTCGCGTAATTTGTCGTCTGCCATGTTTTCTAGCATTTGCCATCTATGGCATTGCCGCAATTTTCAACTATTCATTCATATAATTGAAATGATAATAGAATATATCCATAAATTATGATTTTGTATTGAATAATTGTATTAATAAACATTGCTCGTGTTTGATATTCCAGTACATATGCCACTGTAAGTAGATTTATTGTTATTGGAAACAATGGATGCAAATATTATTCATTCAGTCAAGTTTAATATATTATTATTTACCGGTACAACATTTCCTCCACTGGTTTGCGATCATCTCGTTCAAATCGCTTACATTTCAATGAAAATTTCAATTTTCTTAAATCTCGTCAGTCAACATATCTGTCCGTTGCCATCGATTAATGTGCGTTACGGTTCTGCGGAGCGCGTGGGTGCACAAACTCCATTACAGCCCGGCGATTTATTAAACGCACACCAGCCACCCAGCATCGCGAGAAAATTGCGGATCAATGTAGTGCGCTACCCGGAGCAGCGGTGATTGCGAAATTCACATACGTTTGAGTCGTACACGTACTATAGGTACAAGTAGTTTTGTTGTCTTCATTGCTGCACGTGTGCGACCTTCTTGGACTAAACTTGGCGCAGAAACTGTAACAATGTATCAACGCGCCAAAAAAAAAAAAAAAAAGGAAAAAGCAAAGAAGCAAAGCGCCAAAGAAAGAGAATAATTTATGGAGCATTTTAATTGCTAATTTTGATGTTAACACCGCTTTTTGTGCGTTTTATTAATACTTAGCGCTAACGTATCGCGCCTAATTTATATTTGATGGCCGTTCCCATCGCAGCAGTTGCTGCAGCACCACCCACACTCTCGCATACCCCAAACACGTTGACGTTAAATTGTTAACTCGAGGGTGAATTGCGTTCCTCTAGCCTGGCATCTCGCATGCGCAGCACGTCGTCGTGCTGCGCCGATAAAATCATGTAAGAGCACCCAAAAAGAAACGCAAGAATATGTACGCAACGCAAGAAAACCAAACGAATGAATGGATGAATGCATCAACGACAAAGTATATATGCAAAATAAATCTTTCTCCGTTGCCGGCGGAAAGTCATGAAAGGAAATATGTTTCACTAAATTTTCATCAAGCATAATTGATGATTTAAATATTGAATTTCTCCCTTCGCAAAACACACCACACACACTTTTCGTTGCATAACAAAAACGTTGAATAAGAAAATCAGAAAGGTTTTTTTTCATGTTGAATTTATCATTAAAAAGAATGCGGCGCGCGCACGAGCTAAATTAAATAAAACGTCGTAAACATGGAAGCAGGAGACTGGCGATGTGTTGCGAATTACATGCGTGTTTTTTAAATGATCCTCAAGGAAACAAAACATCATTTTGACGCGAGAACCGTAGGATATTTTTTTTCGGCGCAGCGCAGTGTTTACATTTGACATCGTTCATTGCTGCTCGTTGCTCAACACGCGCGGGGTGTTCGGTGCGTTTTGGCAGTGACAATTTAAGCGGCGATGCCTTGTTACATACTCAACAACCAGGAGTACTCACTCATTGCTTATTATACGGCCTGTATGTGTTGGTTGGTATTCAATTGCGTAATTCGCAATATGGCTTTGCAATTATGACTACGAACGCTTTTATAAACATCGCCTTGCTTTTTGTGGTTTAATTTTTCGTTTAAGAACGTTGATTAAATTAAATTGTAAATTACCAAGCCTTAAAACAGTTGTGGAATGCGTAAATATATAGCAAAAGTTAACTTTATGAATGAATTTCACTATTTCCAGATAAATAAATTAAAAACTCTGTTAGAACACTTGAAAATTTAAGTTAAATTTAGAATTTTTGTATACCATTTGCGCGTTTAATTCTGTTATAAAATTGAAGAAAGGAAACAATGAAACCTTTTAATCCAAGAATTTATTTAATTACGGTATAATTGCAGGGAGTTTCGTCTTCTTTGCATGGCGCCGCTCAATTTTCACGTTTTCACGAAACAAGATGCAAATTACGAGCGTTCATACATTTTAATTAAGGCGTAGCAGAATATAAAGACACTAGCACGGCTTCCGCGTGACCTAGAAAAGTTTGCGAATAAAGCACAGGTGGCAATACGGATGCATCTATTTATATCAAATTATAAACAGAACATTTATGCGGTATTAATATGTAATTTATAGCTGCTACGAATATCCGAAATAATTCAAATACATCCTATGTAGGTAGATGGAATGATAAATGGCTAAATTTCATCAGCGTCTCATACATATTCATGAGA
>JARJDR010004142.1:0-14506 GCA_030264135.1 Myllaena sp. GC000078 | reverse complement strand
TGTTGGTGATTGTTGGTGTCACAACAATGATTGGTGGTCAACAATCACCAACAACGCACCAACAATGTGGTTACAACCGTGGTTGCATCCGTGGTTGACCAGTGTAATATAGCCCTAAGTCTCGATATTCTCGTCAAAAACAGCACATCCAGAAAATAAAAGAACAAAAAATGCGAACTAATTGGGACTTTGTTATTTCATCGACAACAACCAACCAACCCTTTCTCTTTCGTGTGGATCGTTTATACAGCCGCCCTGTGGTGGGCGGCAATGCGGACGGCGTCGCAACGCGTGGGTGTGTGCCGCTTCGCGGGTAAATTCATCAATGTAACGCCCACCCACGGGCTGCAGTGGCGCCAGGCACCAGCGGGGGTGGCAGACCGATGCGCACGCACGGAGGGAGGGTTGCTCCGCGGCCACTCTCAGTGGCGGCGACGGCGACGGCGGCAGCGACAGCGACGACGATCAGCTGGCTCGCGTTCACAACGCGCGCGCGGGCCAGCAGTTGGCACATCCGGACTCAACAGGTCGGCATGGTGAGTGGCGGCGGCCGCTGCTTCACGTCCCTTCGCAAGCGATGGCTTACCGACGAAGCCGCGTCGTCGTCGCCGGTGGTGGTGGTGGCAGTCGGCCTTTACCGACGTCGTCTTCAGCGGCAGCAGCGCTGCTGCCGGTCGCCGATCCACTGCACGCGTGCCTCGACGTGAATGGTACATACATATGCACCGCGTACAATCCGCGCTGCTACATCATACAGAAGGTGAGTGCATACACACACCCCCGCAGCATCCACCACCATATGGTTGACGCCACCGCCATCCCGCAACACGATGTCATCGCGTTTCCGCCATCGGATGCACATGATTTCACCACCACAACTGCCAAACATTGGCGGAGAGTCGGCAATCCCTTTCTCACATATGCCAGTTTTGCGTATTTATTGTGCTCGCCCACGCATACACGCGCGCGTCACCGTCATGTATGGATCGATAATGTTTTGGCAATACATATGCCAAAATGATGACTGCTCGCGCGCGCAACACGTGGCCCGTTCGCGCTTCGGCTCTTCCTCCATCCCTCCGCCCCGCAAACACTAGGCCGCAGGCATTATTCTTTCAGTGGTACGGGGGGGGCATCTGGTCTTTTCTGGGCAAATAAGTGCAATTCAAATTCGCCGTTTATGACGCTGTCACTGTGACTTGTGTACAACTTTTGCATCGTCATTCCGTTGCAATCCGACCGTTAACCACAACGCGCGTATCTTTTTTGAAACTGTCCGCCGTCTCCTGCTCCACCGAATCTCATCGTCATAACGGTCATAACAATACTAAGAAAAATATCAAAAGCACGCGCGTGCTTAGTCATTCATCGTCGTCATTCGAATCCGATTCGAACGAACAAGCGCGTGTTGTCGCTGGGCTGCATCGGAGTGAGTGCGTATTCGTGTGTGTTTTTCCACACACGGCCGGGTAAATGAATTATATGATGCGCTGGGTACGTCCCTCCTCCTCCTCCTCCTCCTCCACCTCCTCACCCGTCGCCTTGCATATTTTTTTGCACAATATTGCGTCACGCGATATACCTAATGTTGCGCGACGCGACCACCGTCCGACCGGATGATGGTTAAGTTAAACAACGTCCTTTTGCCACTCGTCCCCCAGGTGCAGTCCGGTCCATGCGGCACGCCGGCAGCCGCAGCTCTCAATCCGAACGCGGACGAATTCGAAACGAAGAGCAATCCGCATCACTTCGTCGACGGCGTGCAACAACCAACCCAGCAACAGCACCATCATTTGCAACCGCCGCCGCCGCTTCTTCCTCTGCAGCAGCCGCAACAGCATCATCATCATCATCATTATCACCATGGACAGGCTCACAGGCAACAGCACCATCAGCGCCAGCAGCAACAGCAGTCAAACTATGAGACGATACCGCCGCCTCCACCGCCCCCCGACTTCTGTACGATCGGCGTTGACGGTGAGTTTGGTGTTACCGCGTTTATCTCTATGTACCTCCTGCCCGGGGCGTATGCATCTATCGCGGGCAACCGCAACAGCGACGAAAACAAGTGCAAACAACGCGTGCGCTCGCGAGCGATAACTGGGCTAATGCGACGCATGTTGACGCGTTCGCGGTGTTTAGATAACACCGTCATCGAGAGCCGCAATCGGTGTGAAATTCGATACGTTTACCGTGGGGCCGCGCATACCTAAAACGCAATGTTTTCGCGACATTTTCATCAGAAATAACCAACAAAAAATGTGCACTCCTTCAGCGTCTACAGTTGAAACTTTCAAAGTTACACTCGTCCTTAGGCAACCCGGGTGACCACTGCCGGGAATTTGTTTGATTTGACAAAACGGCAATAACATAATTGATAAGCGCATATGTTTATAAATGTGGTCATTTGCAAATATCGGTAATTCACATAGCAGTAACCGCCGATAGTTTTTGCTGCGGTGAGCGCAGGCTTTCAAGTGTAATCCGTGCGACCCGAAAGTTGACAAGCGTGCGGCTGCGGCGCCACCGGCGCGTGTTCTTGTCGTCGATCGCACTCACGCACACGCGCGCGCACGCGGCAGCCTACAGTCGGCTGGCATGTGCCCTCCGTCGGCCATTTTGCAAATTTCTGTGTGAATTTGTGTGCCTGCGTTTCGCAAAATATTCCACAGCGGTAAGCGAACCAATTTTCCTAACACGCCCCCAGCGCATCGGCACGTAATTCGCGCCCGCGTGTCGCGTGCCGTGGCGAGCGAGCGACGGCGCGTCCCAGTGTCTTGTGACGATGATGCATTAGCCGCGGTAAAAAACGTGTGCACACATCCCCCGCACGGAGAAGCGCATGGGCGCACCGCACCACACCACGGGCCAATGCAGCGGTGCAGCACGTCCGCGGCGCACATCGACAAGCGGCCGAGTGGATTAATATCGAATCGGTGGTTTCTTGCGGCGCTTTCGAACGGGCCGTAACGTTACGCGGCGCGCAGCAGCAGCAGCAGCAGCAGCGCACACACATCCGCATGCACAGCTCTCCTCGTACGCACACGACGACGACGTCGACGGCGACGGAGAAAGTTCGCTAGGGGCAAGCGCGCGCATTGCACACATATACACCGCCACCGGCGCGGCGGTACACACAAGAGCAAGAGACGGACGGCGACGGCGACGGCAGCAGCGGTCGGGCGGCATTTCCGTATGTAGGTGCCCAAGTGCCACCACCACACCACGCAGGCACGCACACACGCGCCCGTGTGCGCGCGCGTACCCGTGAGTCCGTCGTGGAGTGCGATTGAGGCAGCAGCAGTAGCAGCGCGAGGCACATGGTTTCCGGGTTACTCGAATAATTGTTTACGTAATTTTGCGAAATAAGCAAGGTGTCGTCCCCTCCCACCGGCTCTCAAGTGGGCCGCGCACGCTCAACGCGAGTGCACCCCAACAGCGCGCGGAGGGATCACGAGCGACCGACCGACCAGCCGACCACACACAACCGCCAAATCGCGCAGCACGAATATTACCATTTTCGTTCGGTGTGGTGTCTCTTCTCGTTCGGCCCCGCAGTTGTGTGCTGCGAGCATGTCCAGCACGCGCCCATCCGCGAATTGATCACTCCGGACGGCATCGAGCGGCGACGATAATCGGAATTGATAACGCATCAGCGGTGGCAACGACGGAGGAGCATAAGGCGTTCGATGTAATCCACATCGTGTGTGGTGTGTGCGTGCGTGTGTACAGTACTGTGACGAACGTCTATTATTCGGTGTCGCTGCGCCGTGAATTTTTCCGATTTTCTCGTTAATATTGTACGTCTCGTCGTGTGCGCGCCTGCTACGAGACCCAGTGTGTATATGCTGCCTGCCGTGCCTGTTCGTTCGCCTGCCTACTGCGTGCGTGTACTTTTTGGTCGCCGCCGTCGCCGCGGTTCCAGCAACACACACACAACGAGTGCCTGCGGATTTTGTCGCGGAGCATCTCCTGTATCGCTATATTTGTCCTCGATTTGAGCGTTGGAACCATGGACTTCTACTGGCGAGCTCGACCGCATTGCTAGCTGGCTCTCGCGCCTACCACGTACTGTGTTCGCCGAGATACGATTAGAAATTCTAACCTCAAGCACGCGGTGGCTCGTGGTGTGGGCCCTTCTCGTGCGTGCGGCGCGGTGTGTGCTCGCGTTGCTGCAATTCCTGGTTGGTGCGCGGAAGACACCACTTCCGCCGGCTGCACTGGGGGACAATCATTCGCGTGGCGCAAGCCTCTTGTGTACGTGATTTGCTAAATCGAATGTGCAACACCTACTTTATTCTGACCGGTGGCGATATTGCTGACTGTATATCACACCCCATTTATTTCTTGCCAACTCTTCCATCACCAAATGACCACTAAGTTTGAAACAATTTCAAAACCGCAGCCAGGTAACAACTTCACTTTTGCGCACATAGACCGCGACTAAAATTACGTTTGCGCATTAGCTAATGCGTTTATTATCTAACAGGCGCATAATTTGACTTGTATATGTATTGTTGTAGTATATTTGCATTCGAACAAAATCGGTTCATTCTTGTCCGCAGGCTACGTGTACATGAATGGGGATGTCGGGAAACTGCCTTCAGGGGCGGTGTACAACACCACCCCTGATAGCACCGGAATTCTTGCACAGGCACCAGAATACATGCTCATCAATGGGGTAGCAGAGGGAGCTGAGGGGCAAAGTCCAGTCCCTCCCTCAGCTCCTTCCGATAGCGGGACGCCATCAGCCTTTCCCTTGCCGCAGCTGAAACAAATGCTCTCCCAGCAATTGGAGTACTATTTTTCACGGTGAGTCCAATACGAGCACCCATGCGGCGTGGTTGCGGCGGCGATATCTAACCGACTTTCGTTGTCCTCTCCAAAGGGAAAACTTGGCGAATGATACGTACTTACTGTCGCAAATGGACAATGATCAGTATGTACCTATTTGGACAGTCGCCAATTTCAATCAGGTGAAGAAGCTTACCAAAGACATCAAACTGATAACCGAAGTATTGCGGGAGTCGCCCAATGTTCAAGTCGACGAGGAAGGCGTCAAAGTGAGGCCCAATCACAAGCGCTGTATTGTTATTTTACGCGAAATACCGGACAATACTCCCATCGAAGATGTTAAGGTAATTCGTTTTTGGCTCGTCCTGAAATCGTTATCAACATCCTTCCGCTTGTTCCTCTATCGCAGAATCTCTTCGCCGGTGAGAAATGTCCACGCTTCATATCGTGCGAATTCGCGCACAACAGCTCTTGGTACGTCACGTTCGAGTCGGACGACGACGCACAACGTGCGTACCGGTATTTGCGTGAAGAGGTGCGCGAGTTCCAGGGCAGGCCCATAATGGCTCGCATCAAAGCGAAGCCCATGAACAGACTGCCGATACCGCCAGTCAAGAATGGTTTTCGTGCCACGCCGCCCCCGACGGCCGTCTACGATCCGGCTGCGTTTCCACCCGGTCAGCAGCGTTTCATATACGCCAACGGTACGCCTGGCCAAACGGTGCCATTCGGAAATCAAGTGCATGTCTACGTAAGTGGCCATCATCGCCCTAAATGGTCTAGTTGTCAATATCGCCATTTCTTGTTTAGCAGCCGTCGTACCAGCAACAGGGTTATTACACCACGTCGGTGATGCCGGCGTGGACCTCTGGCGGATCGCCGTATTACGATATTAGCAGTGTATTTCAAGTCAACGGGCTGGCCCCGCAAGCTTTCAAGCCCCCGACTTATAGGACTAGCAATCGACCCCGTAAACAATCTCGTGGTGGCTCAACACAGACTGATGCGGCTGCTGCAGCGACGTTGAGTCCGATCGTCAGCGGCAGCAGCAGCAGCCAGCGGCAGAACCACCCGATTTCGCCAGCCCCTTCGCCGCAGGGAACTCCCAAAACAAATACCACTGGTGCCAAACCTCCGCCGCTGATGGGCGACGCGCCGCCGCGTATAGTGCCGCACGACGATATCGTCGTGCATAACGTCGTGTCCACGAACACGAATACAGGCGGTATTCCGTTGATGGGGGCCGAGCCACCATTTGTCGACACCGCCGCCTATAGATCGACACTGTCGCACGTGACGCAAATGCACGCGGCGGCACTGAAGGACCCTAGGCCCAATCGCAGAAAGAAGCGCGAAGACGATGCGATGATGATGATGTCGACAACGGCGACGTCGACGATGACTGCTACCACAGCGGCGAGCGTTGCACAGCAAACGGTCCGCGAAACGCCAAGTCAGCGAGGACTGCACTTCGACCTAGTCGATTCCGCATTCCCTCCATTGCCGGGCCTGGAGAGCGGTGCCGGTGCATCGAACAAGCAGGCGCAAGCGTTAAACGCCGTTGCGACTGAAGTGCCACCGACGCCGCCACTCGTCGACCATGTGCAGCCGCTGCAGAGTCACCATTGGGGTGAGAACCGGCTTGCGGACGTCGTGAAGGGCACGGCAAAGACGAAAACGCGCGACGCCAACAGCGGCTCGAATTCGCCACGCGCCGTGTCACCGCAACCGCCTCCGCAGCCGGCGCCGTCGCCACCGCAACTGCAACCAGCGGCGGTACCGTCACCAGCATCGGCACCACCTGCTTCGACATCCGGCAGCCATCGCTTCCAACCTAGTCCCGACGGTAAAGAGGCCAGCATGAGCAGTTGTGCACTCGCCAGCGGTGGCAGTGACATCATGCAGCTGAGTACCGTAACCTTGACGCCGCCCAGTTCGCCGGAGAAACTAGTTCCTGCATCGACGAAGTGCACGATGGCGGACAAGTCGACCAAGACAGACGATGTACTGCTGAATGGTGAGCTCGACTGCCCGACGACGACGAACGCTGCCACGATGACGACGGTGGTGTCGCCGAGCGACGCGCTGCCGACGATCAGCACGCGCATCACGCACGTAGCTACCAGCACGAGCACGCGCAATTCGCACATGTCGACGTCGTCGTCGTCGCCGTCGCCGCTACTTCCGAAACCGGATTCTAGGACTGATGCACCGAAGCAACCTCCCACACCACCGCCCCCGGTAAGTTCTCTGTCGCCACAGACCATGGCTTTTTTATCGACGTGTCTCTCAAATGTTTCTGTATAGGATGTGAGCGGAAATCCACCACGCATGAGCTACGCTCAAGTTGCGCAACATCACAAAGAGATGCAGAAGCAACATCAAGCGTCTGTCGAACAAATACCCTCAGGCAAATCGTCTACGAACAACAACGCATCCAACGCTCGGGTGCAAACCACTACAAGCGATCGAGACGCTCATCATAGTCGAAGCGGCGCTGCAGCAGGTAATCACTGCCTACCTTGGTGTAATTATATATGGTTTTGCTAATTCGTCGCCGATTGCGGTTGCGTATGTGTTTTTGTGTATATGCACAGAGGGCAACAGTCAGCAGCATAAAGAGACTACTTCGACCACTACCAACACCACCGTCGGAGCAACTCGCGCACATCACGTCGGTGGGGGAGGCAGCGGCGGCGGCACCGGTGGCGGAGTTGGCAGCGCGAGCCATCGTAATGGCGCGCGACCCACGTACGATCGGACCAACCGCCGACGGCAGGAGACGCGAGCGACTCAACTGCGCGACTTTACTACACCGAAATCGCCTAAGTAGCAGCGGGCCCAAGCATCATCATTAATCGTTATTCTTCTTGCGCGGGGCTTAGTGTTTGTGCGGCTAGCGTGGAGAGTGTGTTGATCTTTGGCCATATTTATAAAAATAGTGACAATACTGCCCGCGAGGCATTTAGGTATATATATAAATATATACATACAAGCCAAGAAAACGCAAATCAGCTACGAAACGAAAAGAAAAAACGAAAAAAAAACATAAAACACTAAAACCACACACATATGCAAATGAAGAGGATGTTTCACTTAATTTCGTGCGAGTCATATTGTTCCTAGCTCGAGATATTTACTGTTGAATATTAAATATGTTTATTAGCGCTGTACAATTGATGGCAGATATATTATAGTTGATGAAAGGGGGACGGAGAGTGCGTCTGTGATAGGCCCGCACGCCTTTTAGATGACGCAACAAGATACGTTATTTTTTCGTTGGTTCGCGGTACTTACGCCGGACTTGCTGTATGAGAGCATTGCTACGTCTAACTTTCGTTAGATTTTTTTTGTTTCGTAGTGGAAATTATAGGAAACGTTGATACATATTCGGACACGCCAATCAATCTATGTGACATAATTGTTTGCTTTCGGCAGGCGACAAACCGAATGGAGTTGTAACCAGAGCAGAAGAACGCGAATGGGACAAAAACAATTTTGCATTTGTCGTACAATTACAAAAAGCTCTCATAATGTTTAACTTATTAGTTCAAATTTGACACAGGAGCCGAAATTGTATGCACCCACAACCCAAACAATTTTAAAAATTTACGCGCGCCCAAATTTGAATTTTGTTTATCACGACGAAACACGGAAACAAATGCAAAGGACTAAAACAAAGGCTAATGCGTCGGACATGTTTCGAATGTAACATGTTGTACAGACTAAAAGGTAGAAGTTATTTTTGACAAATAATTACCATATATATGATTAAGGGGGAGTATAGGTCTAGCGTATGAACTTCTTGTTGTTTTTTTTTTTGAATTAATCAATTATCATTATTATTATTATTATTATGTTGAGCCTGGCAAGCTTGCAGCGGTTGCTCATGGTGTGTGGCCCAGCAGGATGAAACGACAGTGGTGGGCGTGTTTTGAACGGGTTAAAATCAACAATCAATTTTCACTATGTAACTTGAGGGAGAGTGTCGCAATGAAGAAGAATACGAACCGATATCGATTGCAAATTTTTAAAGTGGTAGTTAGGCGTAGTTAGGTTGTAAGCTATTTAAAATTAAATTAGTAATGTAATCTTTAACCGACGATAAAATAAGCAATATTGTTTGAAATCAATAATCCGAGGAAGACGAATTAGATGGATATAAAACCCGTTGTGAGGGAGTGGCGGATCGTAAGGCTTTCGACGCACGAGTGGAAAGGGGGGATGAATTATAAATATCGCTCACACTAAATATATTTATTGACCGTCGGTTGATACGTTTCGGGAGGGAGGGCAGAATGGTGTTGTTAATCTTATTATAGGCTGTGTATGTATTATAACGAAATATCAGTAACGTTGATATATAAAGGATGTAGTTATTACGTTATGATTTTATCGTTACTTCAAGTTTTTCTTGTTATTTTTGTTGTATAAAGGAAGTGGAATCCGCCGTAGCTTAGCGACGCGCTCGCGTAGGCGCAGGGAAAGGGATTGATGGGGGTGCGTTAGAATTTGCCGCTGGAAATGTTTGACAAACCTGAGCGACTGCCAAGATTTGCCTACGCTTTTCACATTTCAGTTAATCAGTATATAAGTTACTTTAAGACTGTTAGCCGATTATTATATAAATATTGTTATTTTGGTCTCTAGGATGGAGAAGGAACCGTAGCGATCCGTCGCTATGTGGGTTGTATCATTAACGACAAATGATAGCGAAACGGAGGGATTAGCCCAGTATGTGAAGACTCACGACGTTTATATACATACATACCTACATACATACATACATGCATTACAATTCGTATTAATTTGAACGGTTCAATTGAGTTGATTTCGCTATTCTCATACGCAACAGGTAAAATGCAAAAAAAAACAGACATGAAATTGGGTGTGTTCAGCACATACATATGGTGTATATTTATATTATTAATTAATTAGTTTTGCTAATGTTTAATCGATTAATAATACATTATTCCTGTTTTTCCTCTTTCTTTTCAATTTTTGTGTGCAAATTACATCTTAATTATGTAGCTACGAATGCTCTATATGCATATATTATATATTTAAGACACGCGCCGTACGTCCACGTGTGCACGTGTTTTGTTCTCTTATGCGAGTTTTGTTTTCGTTCTCGTGGCAGGGGTGTTTATTATACAATGTTATAATGTTTTATTGTGATGCTCAAAAGAAGAAAAATTGAGAGAGAAAAAAAAACTTTAAGATGATTCAAATAACACACAAAAACTGCTGTACACACGTCTCGATAGAACATACAATGCTGACGTCCATAACACATAAGGAAAACTCAAAAAAGTATAATTCGGAAGAGACAAAAGCTGTTAAATAAACATTGATTTTGATTATTACATCTTAATTATTCTAGTCTTAATGATTAATTTATAGATAACATACTAATGTAAATGCTAAGGTGACCTTTTATCTATGGTAAAAAAAACGGAAACGTAACATTGAGACGTGGGATATTTTAAGACAGCACTTTAAAATTTAATAATATTCGATTAAGTAATACGTTTTAGTACGAGATGTATAGAAACCATACTATTGCCAGCCTAGGTATGACTTCTGAGAGCGGAGAGCGGATTAGTTACTGTATTTTTTGCGGTGCTCCTGATACAAAAGATGCCAATATGATTACTATTTTATTCAATTTGATAGCAGCGAAACAATGCAAGAAAAACAAACAGAATGACTACATGCGTATTATACAAGCGAAAATTTATTTGCGGTGTCGGGTAATTTTGAAATAATGTGTCAAACGGTTATTTTCGAATTAGTAAAATATTCGTTAACTACTTTTATTATGTCCTTCATTTATCCGCTGCTTACAATATTATCATTCTTTTCTATTTTCGCACTACATAGATTTTTAATTGTAGTTGCTTTTTAAATTTGCTTTAGTTTGTTATATGCATGCTCGCACAATAAGCGCAAGAGATAAACGGACAAATCACTTCAGATGAGCACATATGTGGGGAGAAGAACGAACGATTAGGCGCCGATCAATGTCATTTTTAATTCTACCTTATTTCTTCTGTTTATTTTAGAAAGTACACACATAAACCACTCACCCATCTATATAAAGCGTGGCTAAGAACCAATTGTGTTTATATGAGCGTGGAGCGCTTTTTAAATAAATGATGTATGTATCTGTTACAAAAGTGATCTTTCACATCTGAAACGAGCGGAAATTTATACACATGAACACTTTACATAACTCTGGTATATATGTAACTAATTCGACCGGAACCATCGTGATTGAGCGATATTTGTATACGCATGCAATAATCGCGCGAATGATTCATCATTTAAAAATGCATTCTACATATTATTACTTACCTCTGCGATATATGACATAATATATAAATGATTATATACATATATACCAACGAAATATATAATGTTTTTTGAGTTACTCTCGATTTCAAAGGAGACAACATGGAACAAACCAAACACGCGATTGTTTACAGTTTACACTGTTATTATTTTATATATTGACAAAATATGAAGCTTCGAATATGTCTGCGCACGTTTCGACAAAATGCAATCGTCTGAGGAACTGACCGTTATGATGCAATTAACGTGCTAATACAGCCGTGCTTCCAAATGATGGGCGATGAATCAAGTTTCGTTTTTGTGCCGACAGTCTCAATCACGTGTAATTATATAAGGTGATAATCCGCTCCATTTGCCTCCCCCAAACTAATTATATAAAGCAAATATTTTGTGATTATTGCCGATCGCTGAATGCGTTTTTGAGAAAGTGCCAGTAAGCTGGGTGACGATAGCAAATCGAAAATTACGATTAACACACAAACCGAATACAAAATAAATGGAATAAAATGCCATCGTTTATATAGTTCTATTTCTCGTTATATTGTCAGTGTCAAATTCTATACTCGTTAATCCGAAGCGCGGCGGTGCGTATGTATGATGAATATGTGTGCGCGTGTTTAATTTTTCTTGACATCCCCTTGAGCGAAATCCTTTTGTAAAAATGTATATATTATCCTAGATATAAACTTATTGCGATTTCGTTTTCAAGCATTCGCGCGCGCTCTTCTCTCTCTCTATCTCTCTCTCTTTGTGTGCTGTGTGTGTCGCCAGCCCGTAAAAAAATTGCAACAACGAGAATTAAGAGCGATAATTTTTATTTTGTTCGAATCATCAGCCAATAAAATCAAACATACACATCCCACGAAACACTCATGCTTGCCTAACTATAAACTCGAAATGAATTTAACAAAAAAAGTACTAAATGATAAGATCAAATAGAATTTATAACAACACAAATGAAACCAAGCTAATGTTAACGATAAATGGCATAGCTAAGAACTACCCGTCAGTATATTTATAAAATAATAACAAAGAAGGATTGGTGAATGATAATGTGTGTCTACTCGACCTTGTTGTAATCTATACAAAGCAAAAACAATGTTCTAACTAAGTACATGTAGTTACACTGTCTTAATTAACACGCCGCTATCAGGTAATGGGTGCATTGATTGTAGAACACGCAAAGCGTGCGTGCGTGCGTGCGTGAGTCTTTTTTTTACAAGTGTGCAGAAAAACAAAAAACGACCAAAAAATAAACGTTTAATCCGATTCGAAACGCAGGCACATGCAATGCGTTCTCACATGGCTCTCCTGTATGTACGTTGTCTTACCATACACAAATCAAACGTATCTGCTGATGTTTACTTAAATCTCGAAATCGATACTTCTAAAAAATGAAACGAAGTTGAACGTTACAATCGATTTAAAAATGACAAAAAAAACACGCATTTGGTATATACGTATGTATGCTTGCGTTAGGTGTGCGAAAGTGCAACCTGTGTGAATATCATTGTAAATATTAGTTCGGTAACCCGACGATGGTACAGATGAAGATATATTGATAATGATTACGATCATGACGACGACGACGACAATTGTGTGGTGAATGTTTGCCTATTGAATTACTACTAACTAAACTATTGTAATAAAACATATAATGTATTTCTAAGTATATGAATATGCAAGAGAGAGACAGAGCCATGGACGATGACATGACATATATTTTTTTAAAAATTTCAACAACAAAAAACATACTCCATACACCACTATACACTTACACTTACATTACACACGCCAACAAATCATCGTGTCCACATCGGCGGTAATTATGACAATGAAGAGGAGTAGTAAATGGCAAAATGGAAGGATACAAATTACTCTATGTTGATAATCAAATGATACATATAAAATCGATTAGTACGGTAATTAGTATCTGAATTTAATGATTCGCCAATGCGCGTATAAATCGTTTCGATTCCAATCATTTATTTGCGAAAAAATATACAAATTATATATGAACAAATGTTAAACAATATACATATTACAACATAACGTAAATAAATATTCATTATTAGGTGAACGATTATTATCACAAATTTACAAATCTCGGCCAACATTTTGACTCGAGCAGATAAGAACGATTCTTTACTAATTTTGGTGCAAATCTGCAATCCGTTTTTTGAAATTGGTTCTAGTTTTTGAATTATTCAATAAATTCATTATTTCAGTATTACTGACCGTTAACGGCCATTTAACGTCCGTGCAAAGTGCGAAAAATGGCGCTACTGGCGCAAATCAACTTTATGTTTACTAAATAGCATTTCTTGGAAGAACACACATCAAAAATAGCCAGATTGGAATAGTACTTTGTGTTTGGCATTCATTTGAATCGAAGAATGACTATTTTACGGACTTGGACAAATCATATTTTTTTGGAGAGGATAAAATAACTGGAGAACCGCTGGAGTAATTGCATAAGCTTAATAAGATACTGCGATGCGAAATATAAAAAAATTTTCGTAAAATCCAGTAATTTTCCATTTTGGCACGGACTTTTCAAACTCATTACGTAAAAGAGCGCAGTTGCGCCACCATCGGAGAACTCAAAAACTAGCAGATTTGGATTCAGCGCACCAAAATTAGTAAAGAATCGTTCTCATCTGCTCGGGGTCAAAAAGTTGACCGAGATTTGTAAACTTGTGATATTATTACATATTTGGAAACTTAGCGCTGCAATCGATTTCATGGAATCCCCTTAGTGCGGCGAGCAATTTCAGGAAATTCCAGTGTTTAAATAAAAGAGCGCTAAACCGAAACAGCGGGGTCTGACGGTAGATACAAATGATACAAAGCTGAACTAATTGTAAGCATAAATGGCATATTCTGAACAAAAGCAGAAATTTAGATTTAAGCTAATAACTAAATTAAATAAATAATTTAAACTTGATTTAATTAGATTTACGATAAAACCCAACGCTTGTTGCAATGCGACACGTAACGAATCAGACGGATTAAAATTATATTCGTGTCCATGGCATTCGTTGCGGTGCGAATAAAGAGGCGTTAAATAATGACTCGCGATAAGCCTTTTTGCGGGCGCACATCCACATGAAGTGCAAATCCACTGTAACGGCATTTCCAACGCATCACGTCGATTGCATCATCTCAATTCGGGGTGCATGATGCGTAGTCGATGCATTTACGAAATCGTTGCCGTAGGAATGGTGTCGTTGAACTTGAGCGCCTCTACGACGCCAACTTGTCAAGTGCACAATTTAATCTCAACAATGTACGCGAGTGCATCGATAAATTGTGATCATGGGTGGTATGCACTCTTCTCTTCTCTTCTTGCGATGTG
>JARJDR010004140.1:0-13639 GCA_030264135.1 Myllaena sp. GC000078 | reverse complement strand
TTGTATCGATTTGTCGAAGAGTTTAAGAGCGAGACCTTGACAACGAAAGTCAAGCAATCAATAACGGTTTCCAAGACTTCCATATCTTGTTGATTAGGTATCATGCGATGGGTAAAACGTGCCGAAAATCTAATATCAATCACAAGAATTTAATAAAAGTTATAAAAGTTATAATAATCGGTAAGCGCGATGTTTCCAATCACGACGAATAATGAACGCCATCATTTTTTCAATGTGCACGAAGGATGCCATATTCCAGGGTGAGAACTACAACGCATAATGTTTATTCTAAATTCTCTAGTTCTTGTTTTTATAGGTATACTGGCCATTGTCCAACTTTGCGATTTAATTACGGGATTTCATATGGACGACAAACGAAGGAAATTTTACAAGTTTGTGATAATAAATTAGTTTCGTAACCAAAAATTTAACTGAATTCATTTTAGAATGCAAACAAATTGAACAAAACACCAATTCCTCATAATAATAATTCACAAAACTATAATGATGTTACTTCACCGAATAATAATTCCAATGAAATTGAATATCACAATGATAAACATGATATTCTCGCTTTGCATAAAATGCCCAAAATAAGTACACCATACTATATGGTCGGTTATACTGGTAATTGCATATGCAATAAGAAGTTTTCCAAACATACAATCTTTCTACATTTCAGGATTTATCCCTTCAATTAATTACTCTTTTGGGCAGTCGTATAGTCGGGCAGCGCAGAAGTGCAAACAAGAATTTCAGGCGAAGCAGATACGGGTTGAAGAAACCGAACGATTATATTCCGCTATGAGAGCAAAAAGTACACCAAAGTTAACGTCCATTCGGAATAAAGATGATGTCAAACATACGATAAACTCACGAACAACTCGATCGGAAGAGAAGAAATGTTTACGTAAGCAACAAATTGGATAAGTAAATAGACTGCACATAAAAATCGTATTTTTAGGAAAAAACATGTCCCTTGAAAATCTGCCCATTGCTGGTTACACAGGATACATACCAAAAGTAAAAGGGAATGAAGCATCATTGTCACACAGTTACAATGATGTCGTTAAACGTAGTTACGCAATGCTGGAAGACGATCGTCAACGCTATCAGTCTTGTCGGTCTGATATAAACAGTAGTGTCCTAGTTTAATTAATCGCTTATTGCGCTTCAATTTGATTGCACGATATAATTGCATATTGCACAATGTATTGGCGTATATCAAAATAAGATTACCTTAGCAAGTAATAGATAAAATAATTGCGTAAAAGAGTACATATGTAGGTGTACCCTTTATATGTTGAAGAATTAATACATAACACCGCGCTTACGTATCAATATTTCATGTAAATTATAATAACAAAAATATATTAAATTTATTATATACTCATGGTAACAATAGTAAAATATGGTTTATAGATATAATAAATATTAATAATGGCAAATGTCTGGTTTGGTGTTAGTAAATTCTGCTACATTTGATCTATTCATTTAGTTCTGTTTGAATTTGTTCCAAAGTCTTACCCTTCGTCTCGGGCACGAAGAATATAACAAATGCTGTGCCTACCAACGAGAGAACTCCAAATATATAAAAAACGACATCGCCACCAAGCTCGCTTTTAACATCGCCATAAAATTTCGTAACAAGGAATGCGATAAACCAATTAAACGTGCCTGCCGCGGCGCTGGCAAATGTCTTAATCCCCTGTGGAAACACCTCCGATGAGATCATCCACGGAATAGGCCCAAAACCAATCGAAAAGACTATGATAAAGATGCACAATGAGAGAACTGGCAGAAAACCGAGATCAGACAAAGTTGCCGCATCAACCAGCTCGCGCTCTTTCAGCGAGAAATACACGCCAAGTAAAATGATCGAAATTGCCATGAATAGATCCGAAATAATCAACAGCAGTTTGCGGCCGAGTTTATCAATGATCAGTGATGCGACAAACGTTGCAACGACCTGCATCGCGCCCACAATAATAGTCGCAATTTTCGGATCCAAGCCGGAGCCCGAGGAAGAGAAAATCTCACCGCTGTAGAAAATCACCGCATTGATTCCGCTCAACTGCTGAAAGAACATCAGCCCAAAAGCGATAACCGACGCGCGTTTTGCAGCGCGTGATTTGAAACCGTCCACAATGCTAGTCTTGTTCGCGGCTTGCTCCTGCAGCATAATCGTAATCTCCTCCATTTCCTTCTCCACATTATATGCGGCACCGCGCAGTTTTCGAAGTGCTGCAGCAGCGTCTTCCTTCCGGCCGCGCTTCAACAAGTAGACGGGTGTTTCCGGTTGCAGGAAGAAGGCGACACCAAAGACGAGCGGTATGCATGCGCAGACGATTGTGTAGACGAGCGGTTCGGCGAAGTAAGCAAGCGCATACGCGAAGAGAATGCCAACGGTGAGCAGCAATTGGAAGTAGCTGCCCAAGGCGCCGCGTACTTCCTTTTGCGCAATCTCACTGGTGTACATTGGTGCTGATATGCAAAAGGCGCCGCCTGCCATGCCGGTGATCACACGACCGGCGAAAATCATGCCGGTTGATTCGGCGAAGATGATGATCAGCCAGCCAACGAGAAACGGCACGATGAGCGCCAGCATTGCGTACTTCCGGCCGATCCAGTCGCAGATGATGCCGATGGGGAAGCACATCACAAGCGCACCAAGCGTCGCGCAACTTCCGATCCAGCCCATTGCGTCATCATCGACTGGGATGTCGTTGAAGTCGCCTTTCTTCAACTCCTCATTGATATTTGCCGTCCATCCGAATATTGTGCCAGCCGCCACCGAGCCCAAACATACTATAATTATAATTATTTTATAGCTGGTGTGGTTTTACGTCCGCTTGATTATTTTAGCTTTCATCGTTATCAACTAGGCATTTCCTTGAATATTCAACACTGAAGTATGTGTGCAAATATTTATTACATATTTAATGCGAACTTGACTTTCAATAAAGTATAGATAAAAATTTTTATTTCTCGATTTATGATTTTTGCACATTTATTTTTGTCTGTACTTGAATGTAATTTCCTCATGATAAGGTAAATATTTTCTTTGGTGTTTTCCCGCCAATAATCAAGTCAATGTAGTTAAAATAACGCTTTGAAAACATTGAATTTACTTATTGTTAGTATTCACCTGATAATGCAGCAACGTACTGTGGTAACTTTTTTCCTTCTGTGTCCGACATTGTATCGACGTAGTGCAAGACTAGAATAATTTGGTAATGGCGTAAATTAAATCTATATATGAGCTAGATAATTGATCAGTCATTCAAGTCAACAGAGCAAAGTTGATGAACTTTGAAAATCGCTGCATTTAATCAATCAAGTAAACAGTATTGAAATGGAAACCACAAAACAGAAATATTTGATTATTACTCATGCCAATGATGTCCTTAATTTGAAAGCAATTTGAATCGATTAAACGAATTACTGACATAAGTATGATACACTTTGATTCAACGCAGCGTTATCAAACCAGCAAACTATAAAATGGCATTCCAATAAAACTCCAAAATCAATTAAAAATTTCATTTATACCTTATTCCGTTAACATAATAATGAAAAACAGTTAAAATTTAATCCTTTGAACTTGGATAAGAATATTGCAAATGCCAATTATAATTTTGCCGTGACTGTAACTGATTAGGAATAACAAAAATTCCACATGCACCTACCTACCTTGAATTCAAATTTTAAGCCAATAACTTATTCACACAAAAATAATAACTTTTCCGCACTTTTCCCGTTCACTTGTCTGCGCACGATCTTTCAAACGGTTTAAATAGAAAATACGTTTCCTCACACCATCAACACATTCGTGCACATTTTTCCGTTTTACAGCCGCATAACGTCGTGTAATTATGAGGCAATAAAGGACTTATTTTGCTATAGACACACAATAAGCGGTAAGTATTAAATGTAGCGTAAAACAGGCGCGTATCACAGCAAGTGCACCACCATTGCGCTATCAGACAGTAGTATCGTTCGAAATTCGGCATTACGAAATAAATATATTTTCAATTTCTCGATAATGTTTGCTTATCACACAAAAATTCGTGCGTATTCGTGTGAGTGTGAGTGCTACGAAATGGTTGTCGATTACACATAATCAATGTACAATTACAAATGTCACAATTCACAATATTTATAAAACAGATAACTAGTATGTATAACAATCCAATGTGATACACACATGTGCAAAACGTATGTATCTAGTTTTGGTTTACGTGTCGACCTTTATGAATTTGTATGTGAAATATTTGCACATATCACAATTATCACTAGCCTTATCAGAGCGCAATAGCATTATTTATTACATTCTCAGAACACGTACTTACAATTAGTGCTTGGCCATAACAATACCAAGGTAGATACCGCGTGAGGGGATTTCTAATCAGATATTTACTGATTAACGCATAGATCAATAGGGTGGATTTTAATCTTGATAAGTGTTATTTCTATTTTTGTTTCCCAGAATTACTACTTAACTAATTTCGCATAAATCAAATATGTATTTCAAGCGCGCAAGTTTAATTTCAATCAAACTTTGTAACAAATTTTTACTACAATATTTATTGTCTCCCCGATATGTTTTCCATCTAAATATAGTCTATAAAGTATTATCCTTTTAATATATGTTCTTAAAGACCACTAAATAAATATTTTTTAAATGTTTTAAAAAAATATCTCATAAAGAAATTTGAATTAGTACATGTACGTAAAAACTCGTAATAATAACATAGGCAACATGAAACCCTTCGTAGTATATAGTGTAGTATATAATATACTCGTTCGCCTTCAATGCCTTCAATGAAATAAATGTATCGCGCACAATAAGCAAATCACCATCCTCATCATCATACAATGCTCATCAGAGAATGCTCCAGCGTGTTCGCAGTCAGTTTGTGATTAGAGTTGATTAACTTATTCATCCCGTATGTAAAGTGGCAGAGTGATTTTGACCATATTTGGTCATGTTATTCTCTATCGGCGACGATTTTCTGCATTAAAGCTACTTTACAACATTCAGGAGCCTCTATTTAGACTATTCTCAACAGTAAAATCAGGTAAATATTCCTAGGTTGATATTATTCTGCTTCTGCATTGATACCAAGCAAACTGCATGAATTTCAGAAGAAAATGACAGCTAACTCGACTCAGAATGAAACTATTGATGAATTCAGCTCAATCATGCATCAGCATGATTGCAATAGACACATGGCCTTCATGAATGAGGACCAAATGCGAAGAAAACTACAGTTTTTCTTCATGAACCCGATCGAAAAATGGCAGGCGAAGCGACGATTCCCATACAAATTTGTTGTGCAAGTCATCAAGATAATTTTAGTCACCATGCAGCTGTGCTTGTTTGCATACAGTCGCTACAACCATGTGAATTACACATCAGACAACAGGATCACATTCTCACACCTATTTCTAAATGGCTGGGATGCAACAATGGAGATAAATAGCTACCCGCCGCCGGCTGGACCTTTGGCTGTATACAAACAAAGTGAATTCTTTGATGCTATTGACTATGCTTACAAGGGCTATGCCAGTATTGAGTCTGCAATTGGGCCATATTCCTATGCAAATGAGAACAACACAAAGGATCCAATGAAATTGTGCTTGTATCAGTATAAGAAAGCAATCATATATGGATTCAATGAGTCCTATGTGTTTGATCCACAAATAGTTGAAAATTGCATTGATATTGCTTCGAATAGCACAGAGCTCTATAGTGCAGAATATATGCAAAATGAGAATCTAAATTTTGCTGCATTGGTGAGAGCAACGTTGAATTTCTCCGTCAAAACGATTAGCTTCAAATCCGCTGGACGAGTGGCACCGCCAAATTGTTATTTATTTAATATAATCATTAGTTTTATCAATGAGGACCATGATGGACAAATGTTGCTGAGCCTCGACATCGAACCGCAACGATTGCAATGCAACGGCGATATCAAGTATATTGTGGACAATCAACTTGATACAGTGCTGCGCAGCGTTCTCAATTATTTCGTCATTCTAACGTGCATCGTATCGCTCATCCTCTGTTGTCGTGCAATTTGGCGAGCGCAGCAATTGAGCAAAATCGCGACGCAATTCTTTCTCATCAAGTACAATAAGCACTTGAGGAAAAACGACCGCATGGAGTTTTGGAATATGTGGTACGTGATGATTGTCGTGAACGACATTTTCATCATCATCGGTTCGAGCATCAAGGAGCAGATCGAGAGCAAGGATTTCACGAGCGACGATTGGAACATCTGCAGCGTGTTCCTGGGCACGGGCAATATGCTCGTGTGGTTCGGGGTGTTGCGATACTTGGGCTTCTTCAAGACCTACAACGTCGTGATACTGACGTTAAAGATGGCAACCCCACAAATCTTCAGATTCTTGCTGTGCGCAATGCTAATCTATGGCGGCTTTACGTTTTGCGGGTGGTTAATTTTAGGGCCATATCATTTGAAATTTCGCTCGTTGTCGACAACGAGCGAGTGCTTGTTTTCGCTAATCAACGGAGACGATATGTTTGCGACGTTCTCCATCATGTCGAATAAGTCGCCAATGCTATGGTGGTTCAGTCGAATCTACTTGTATTCGTTTATCAGCTTGTACATTTATGTTATATTGAACGTGTTCATTTCGGTGATTAACGGCGCATACGAAACAATCAAATTGTATTACGTGGAGGGTTTTCCGAAAAGCGATTTGCACGAGTTTATTGGCGATACGTCCGTGATTGATTTCTCGAGCGGCGTGTTTCGCACGTCGTCTGAGAGCAGCTTCGGCGAGCTGATTCGCGATATGTGCTGCTGCAAGCACTTGCAGAAATCTTATTCATCATTGGAGAGAAATACGTGCGCTTCGGATGATACGCAAGAACAGACAAATAGTAGCATACCTGTTTAGATTTACTAAGCAAATTACTACTTACTAAATGTGTATATAATAAATTTTATATGTCGTGATATATATTGCATATTATTGCCTTGTCTACCATATTAAATACAGGGAATATTTAATCGCTTTCCATTCACACACGTGTGAACATGAAATATAAAAAGTCGCTGACCTTTAACTGCAATTGCTGGAGCATGCTGGAGGAACAGACGGGGCCGACTCACTCGATACTTTGCAAATTCACTGAAATTAATGTACACTTGTCGCGTTTTTTTAGCGGAACTTCTTGCACTGTGAAAATAGCAATGTTCGAATACCGAAGGACGCCGTTACCGAGAAAGATCACACGCATCACACGAGCAAGAGCAGTCGACTGCCATTGCTGGCGAGTCGCTAGAGACGCTTAACGCGCTTATTTCACAAGTTTTACCGGATATTATCTCACCGCCATTTTCATCCCTTCGCATCTTTTGGTTTTATTTTTGTCAACATTAAATTTAGTTGTTGCCGTTGTTGCCATTTGTTGGGCCGGTTGCGTGGGTGGATTAGTTCTTGGCGCTGTTGTCGCCAGTTGGCGCTGTTTAAAATCATGATCAAGAGATCAAGTAAACTTGGGTGAAAACCACGTGAAAAGCGTGAAAACATTAAGAAAACACTCGACAAACACAGAACTCCGTACGTCCAAAGCTCGGGAATCCAATTCCAACTGTGTACTAATATTGTATTTAATAATTATAATGTATTATTTATGATATCATCGCGAAAATGCAGCGGTATTATTGCAATCCTCTAATTTGAGGTTATTTCTTAAGAGAACACATGAACCAGGAAACTAAATTAACAAGAATTAATCGCTATTTGTCGTAAATAAAAATGGTAAGCAATTGAGGATTATATGTGACATTAATTCATTCATTTACTGTACTTATTCATGCACAGTTGAGGTGTGATTGCCCAAGTCAGATAGCTAAGCGCAAAGCTTCTGCAGGACTACACTCTTCCACGTCTTCCACGGCATTTCGGTCGCCCATGACCGCAGTAAATGGTAAACGTCGGCGAACTGCACCAAAGAACTACGCTGAAGACGCTGAAAACACAGATTCAAAGACAGAGGTTCTTGACTTGAACAAACCGTTTGTTATCAATTATGTAAGTAACAAAATTCTACATATTTGAATGTAAATATGTACTTATTTAATGAGCTTGTAGGAAGAAGAATTCAAGAAATGCTTCAAACCTTTTAAATCACCAATGGTCGGCTATGTACCGTCAAATTCCAGAAAGACTCTCGGCTTACAAAGACCGCCACCGCGTGTGGCATTGTACGACCCCAACATTCCGAATGCTTTAGTTTTATTTACACCACCTACCTACAGTCATCAAGAACAAATGAAAAATGACCAGTATGTATATTCCACATTTCAAATTGAGTAACTAAATGAGTCTTGATGCTTTGTTAGAAGCCGTTTGGTGCATGTGGTCGTAGATCCAACGCTCGGAAATGTTCTCCGTCCACATCAGCGCGAAGGCGTGAAGTTTATGTACGATTGCGTCACCGGCGTGCAAATCCCCGGTTCTTACGGCTGCATTATGGCTGATGAGATGGGTTTGGGCAAAACACTGCAGTGCATCACTCTGCTCTGGACGCTGGTGCGACAAGGGCCGGAGTGTAAGCCGATCTGCAACAAGGGCATCATCGTGTGCCCCAGCTCATTGGTGAAGAATTGGAGCAATGAAATCGATAAGTGGCTCGGCAGCAGGCTGCTGCATTACACGATGGACGGCGGTCCGGACGCCAAGACGAGACTCAACGACTTCATGCAGACAATGTGCCGCATTCCTCTGTTGATCATCTCCTACGAGACGTTCCGCCTGCACGCCCCTGTGCTACACAGTCGCGAGATTGGTATTGTTATGTGCGACGAGGGGCATCGCCTCAAAAACTGCGAGAATCTCACCTACAAAGCTTTAATGGGTTTAAACTGCAAACGACGCGTTTTGCTCAGCGGTACGCCGATCCAAAACGATCTCACTGAATATTTCAGTCTACTTCACTTCGTCAATGAGGGGCTACTGGGCAGCGCTCAGGAATTCCGCAAGAAATATGAGAATCACATCATTAAGGGTCAAGATTCGTGTGCTTCGGATGCTGAGCGCAAACAGGCGTCTGCTTGTCTCAGCGAGCTCGCAGCTCTCGTCAATAAATGTCTCATTAGGCGTACCAGCGCGCTGCTTACCAAGTACCTGCCCATCAAATTCGAGATGATTGTCTGCTGCCAATTGACGCCCCTGCAGAAGCGTCTCTATGAGGATTTCATCAACTCCGATGCGGTCAAACGCACCGTCAAGGAAGACGCCAAATCTACACTCAGCACCCTGGCAGCAATCACCACTCTCAAGAAACTCTGTAACCATCCTGAGTTGATAATGGATAAAATCACAGAGCGCGCTGAAGGTTTTGAAAAAGCCGCTGATATCATGCCGAAAACAAATTCGAAGGATATTAAGCCCGAATATTCGGGAAAGGTGATGCTGCTAGATTATCTGCTAGCTAACATGAAAGCAAACAACAAAGAGAAGATTGTTCTCGTCTCCAACTACACTCAAACTCTGGATATGTTCGAGAAGCTCTGCAGGAAGAGAGAGTATATGTACGTGCGACTGGATGGAAGCATGACGATTAAGAAACGCGCTAAAGTCGTGGAAAGTTTTAACAAACCAGACTCACCCGAATGGATCTTCATGCTCAGCTCAAAGGCGGGTGGTTGCGGTTTGAATCTGATTGGTGCCAATCGACTGGTGATGTTCGATCCAGACTGGAATCCGGCCAACGACGATCAGGCGATGGCACGCGTGTGGCGCGACGGCCAGAAGAAACCATGCTTCATCTATCGGTTTCTCGCGACGGGCACGATCGAAGAGAAGATCTTCCAACGGCAGGCGCATAAGAAAGCGCTCAGCTCAACGGTGGTGGATAATAACGAGGAGGGCCATCGGCACTTCACTGCGTCCGAATTGAAGGATTTGTTCAAGTTGGAGAAGACCAAATCGGATACGCACGACAAGTTGAAATGTAAGCGCTGCTTGTCGACGGCAAGTTCGCAAACGCAGCTTCGCAATCCGATTGAGAGCGCCGATTGCAGTTCGGATGTCGCTGATTGGTATCACGCTTGGGACAAGCGGCATCTCGCCGATGATGTGCTGAAGCAGATTTGGGACCTTTCCAAGTGTGTGTCATTCGTATTCCATCAGAAATCGGCGAATGAGGTGGTGAAGCCGATACCTAAAGAGATGGAGGAAGACTACGATAATAAAGAGAATGAATCCGATGATCCGGACTACGAAAGCGATTAGTCGACCGTCCTCTGAAGATTTACCGGGATTATTTAATTGTATTGGTGTTGCCATATAAGGTATTTGATGCAGTGATAATTTTCTAGTATTAAAATCGAAAATACGATGGAACACCCATTCAATGTAGATTCGATGTTCATTTATGTGTTTGAAGACTTTGATTGTTTGTTGCCATTAGTTAAAAGCTCAACATTACTTTGTTTAGTTATATGTATCTCTTCACAACTTGAATTTTCTATCATCATTTCTTGATAGACCATAAGAAAACCAGCGTAATAAACTCCAATATTTTTGCAAGATATTCTGAAACAAACTTAGAAAAATTTACAGGTAAATATATAGAATGAGTTTAACATAAGCAATTGCTTTTTATTGTTTTTTTAACTCATAAATATTTACACAACTGATACTAAAATCCTTACAAGGGGTGACTTCATCTATTTGCTAGCAATCATGATTGTTGACCTGTCTACACATTCAGCAAATTCCTGCACTTCTTTTGCACACTTCATTGGTTCATTTTTATACTGCTTGTAACAGGCAATGATTGCAGCTCGGTTGTCTCCACAAGGCAATGAAGTAAGTTTCTTCAAATTGTCCTCACCCTTCTTGCCAGTTACCTCATCCATTGCCTTCTCATACTCCCTCTCCATGATGTTTTTGATCTCTTCATGGTTCTGCTGCAGACAGTTGATGCGCTTATCCCAGTAGGCGTCGTTATCTTTCAGTGCTTGCGCGTTTGCCTGTCGGAGTTGAATAGATGTTAAACTGGGCTCGTATAGAAATGCTGGCACCATTTGAGGAGGAACCTCTGCTGTTGGAGCATGGGCAGATTGTGGGCTTACCGGTGTGGAGGCTAAATCACATGGTTACAACGGGAACTCTTGTTAGTGAACGCTTCCAAAACAATCATTACATAATTCCGGCAAACGAGAAGTTATCCAAAGAAAAGAATCAGCGCTGAAATGCGGGGTTAGATTGGGGAGTTATTACCTTGGTGCCCCTTTAAACGTTGAACACATTCCTCGGACACTTTAATCACGCTTGTTGGATTCTCATTGTCGAGGGTGATTTTTCGAGTTCTACTCGCCGAGCCACCCATTGTAATTTATTTCGCCCCTGGTGCTCCGTTATCGTTGCTTATTTGATGCAAGCGGAATCTTGTAATTTCGATGGGGAATCGGCTAAAAATGACAATCGCACGAACTTGTCATGACGTGAAGCAGATTCCTCCTCTAGTAAAATTAAATTTTATGAAATACGGCCAGCGGGTTCTTCGCAGAAAATGTGAGTTTATGTAATATGCACTAATTAAGTATTGGTAGCCATCGATTGGTTATCTTATTGCTTCTAACATGGATTTATCGTGATCGAACGTGCGCCAGTTTGAACATTGCACTGACAAACAGGGCATCTGTGAGGTCAGGAAGTGAAACAACTGAACGACGTTGACGACGGGCGGCACGGGTGGGCACGGGCGGTGTGCGCGGTGTGTGCTCAGCTGCTCGTTTCTTTCTGCGGCTGCTTAATTAACGGATATGATTTGAATTAAATAGAAAGTGCGCGTTACAACTCGTTGATAAAGTGATAAGCAATGCCCAGGCGATTCCACATGTTTGGCACCACAATAGATCACTCCAAATAGTTTATTTCATTTGTTTTGCGCCGGCAAGTAATTTAACCTCTTCAGTTTGTCTGACCGTTTGCTAACTGAACAGTTTGAACGATTTTGTGAGAATTATGTTAAAATACAGTGCATTAAGGGGGTTCTACGAGCTGGACAAAACAATAGGATGCGGCGGATTCGCTAAAGTAAAATTGGCTACTCACATTGCCACTGGTGAGAGGGTGGCTATCAAGATCATGGAGAAAGTAGCCTTGAAAGATGACTTGCCACGAGTGAAATTGGAGTTGAAAGCTTTGAAAACCTTATCCCATAAACATATCTGCAAATTATATCAGGTACTTGCATTTGAATTGAAAACTCCTGTGCTAACATTTTGATGGTTTTTAGGTGATTGAAACCGAAACACATTATTTCCTTGTAATTGAGTACTGCTCAGGAGGAGAACTGTTTGATCATATTGTGGAGAAGAACCGACTAACTGAGTTTGAAAGCAGGATATTCTTCAAGCAAATTCTTTCTGCTGTGGCCTATTTGCATTCTTTGGGATATGCTCACAGGGACTTGAAACCAGTAAGAAGAATGAAGCATTTCTATTGGATTTGATTATAATTTATATGATTTTTACAGGAAAATGTGCTCTTAGACAACTCACAAAATTTGAAGTTGATTGATTTTGGTTTATGTGCCAAACCTGATGGAGGCATGCAGAATCCTTTGTACACCTCTTGTGGATCTCCAACATATGCAGCTCCGGAATTGGTGCTTGGAAAGAAATATCTGGGCACTGAAGTTGATGTTTGGGCCATGGGAGTGTTACTGTTTGCTCTGATATCTGGTTATCTGCCATTTGATGATCAGAATATTGACAGTTTATACAAGAAGATATTGGTAAGCAATTGAAAGCAATTGCACTAATGGAGTTAATAACCTATGCATTGTTTCTAGAGTGGAAAATATGAAGAGCCATACTACATGTCTTTGGCCAGCCGAAGATTAATCAGGCAGATGCTGCAAGTCGATCCAAAGATGAGAATCACCGTCACAGATCTACTATCGCATCCGTGGATTCTGCAAGGATCAAGCGAGGCTTTAAAGAACAGTGCCGATAACGATAAGGCACCAGATCGAGATATTATATCGTTAATGGCACAATATCGGGATGTGTCCGAGGAAACCATGTGGAATCACATCAAGAAGTGGCGATACGATTATGATACGTCAACGTATATGCTTTTGGTTGCAAGGAAGAAACGCGGTTTGCCATTGAAATTATTGCCGGGCGCAATTAAATTACGTATCCGCGTTAATCCCGCAATTGCACTGCATCCAAGCACCCCGTCGAACGTGCCATCGATTTCTCGGAAGCCAATAAATAATGAATCGACTCCAAAATCGCATTTACTGGTGCATACTTGCCACAATCATTTGACGCCGACGAGTGGAGCTCCTGATAAGTGCACGCCGCGTAAGAACGATGAGAACTATGTCGCGTTTTCGCCCAAGACTGATTTCGCCAGCCCGGAGAACTTCTTGGAGCCGCGTCGCCCCTCGAGTATTCGCAAGCCGATGAAACGCATTCGTTCGCCAAATTTCGACAACGACAGCAGCCCTGGTGAGTGTTTTTTTTCTGTTTGCATGGCGTATTTCTGATTATTCGCTTTTTAAAGTAAGTTGCCGACGAAGTATCTCATGCTGCTTCGGATGGTTTGTCGGTTGTAATTGAAATTTAGGCGAAGA
>JARJDR010004135.1:0-12705 GCA_030264135.1 Myllaena sp. GC000078 | reverse complement strand
TATACGTGGTATTCGTACTTATATATACGTTTTCTGTTTTTGCAATTTTTGCCGCGGCCCAGTTGAATCTTTCTGCGGCCCGGCACCGGGCCGCGACCCACCACTTTGGGAAACGCTGCTCTAATCGAAATATTTAATTATGTTAAAAACTATTTCAAAGAACCCTTGTTAAAGGTGATCTTTGAAGATTGTCCCCACTAGAAATTTGACTCTTCGTTACTCTCTTAATACTATTTTATATTATGTGTTCTGCCAGTGGCGTCTGTTTTTTGTTTCGTCTGTATAAACATATACCAGACTCAAAAACAGACCCGAGTGCTGTGAAAAACAGACGCAGGCAAACTCGTCCAAGTTCCAACTTCTAATTCCAGTGCTAATTCGATATGGCGTCGCCATTGATGCACAAACGCGCGCATGCGTAATTTGTAAACTGTGTAATATGTGTTATTTTTACCACAGTCACCACATGTTAGCTTCGACCACGGATCCAAAGGAATCCCCACCACGATTCACGTATTTGAAAAACAAAAATAATACTACATTATTCAATTGCAAATGAAATCAAAATTAGCACCAATTTATTTTTACGTTTCGGTTCGTTAAGTAGGCTTAAATATTTGAATTTATGCGTAGGCTAACAATAAGCTAATAATTAGTTTCATTACATTTGCGTCACTTGATACATTTCAAACGCTGCGCTGGCGCATAGAGTGAATGTGGTAATGTGTTTTCCACGGCTTTTCACTCGCTTCACGCCATGTCGCGCAGTTCGGCGTCCGACGGCTCAGCTCTGCTCTATTTTCGCATCGACTTAGCCGAATCTAGCTTATTGTATGTACCTATGTGCGTGCGTGCGCATAGAGTTAATCTGTGCATAGCATAGTGAATTTTGTGTCGAGCGAAACGCATTTGAGTATATTTGTCGCCTGCGTGCCGCGCCGCGCCGCGCCGGCGTTGTATATTCATAGAATTCAAATTCAGTCGGAGGTGCGCGCGCGTGCGCTCGGCCCTCGCAGTGAGCGGTGAACGCGGAGGTGGTCGTCGCGTCGCGTCGTGAACATTTCGCGATAACAATACAGGTATAGATCGTACGCACACACTCACATACGTAATGCGACGTGAGATAGAACAATAGTCCCTATCTATATCAGTAATTTTTTATATTTCCCGATACAATTTTAACATTTAAAGTGAGAATGCGTCAATATGGTTTACACTAAAATCTAGTGCACTTTTGGATTTACATATTTCGAACGCATGGATTAAGTTGGAGCGAAGATGATAACGCCAACACCGACGTTTAAGGCAACAGCGCCTAATCAAGGTGCGCAAAATTATCATATAAGCCATTATTTAACCATAATTTGAGCTACTTACTTAAGCTGTTTGCAACAACACATGTTTAAGCCTAATATGAAAATCTAAAAATGTTAATGGAGCTCCGATAAACGAGTGTTCTCTATTTTGCCATCTACAACAACTTGCGCGAGCTTCTGCCGACTGAACCGATCATCGCCTCCGTCTCTAATTGCAAAAACGTCTAAATTTAAATACCTTTTATCCACAATGATTCAACAGGACGCCCCCGCTATAATCTTGTTTTCTTCAATAAATCAAGAAGCACAGAGAATTCATCAAACCGTAACGCAATGATTGCTATTTACTGCCCAAATCATAAACTTTGGCGCATGATATAAGCGGTTGAATTAAATCACAGAAATACGTAGGTATGGAAAATGTGGTGAGTGCAAACCGTACATGGTTTGCATCCACGGATTACATTTAATTTCAGTGTTACAAGTACACGAAATGTTATAATTTACAATTTACCTCAGTTCCGTCGAGCATTTGGCAGCTTCGCTGTTGTTTCAGATTTCACATCGGATATACGAAAATAAACATATTCGTGATGCGGGCGAGCAAACTGATGATGGCGCACGTTATACGTAATTTCTACCTTTCTAATAAAATGAAAATATCAGCAAACGCTGCGAATGCTCGTAACACAGCTGTATAGCAAATCTTATTGTATTTGTAACAGCAAAACAATAATTACCATAAACAAAGCAAAGTAGGGTACTTATAAAGTTATGAAACTGGTTCATATCAAAGTAAAACTAATAAATATTGCTACACTAAAACGGCGGATAAACAAATTTCCTCGAATAGGAAAATGAACAAAGTTGCGTCAACAAATCGACGTTTGCAAATTTCAGCTGCACTTATGCAACATTTTCAAATATACATTGCTTAAATCGCTAATTAAAAATGTACCACATGCTCTTCTAATATTGCTAAGAAAAAGAATTTCACGATTAATTTCTTATTCTATTCTACCACAAACAAAGCAGTTTGGCATGAAATTCTGTCTATTTATTATTATCAATGAAATGATCAACATATTTTCTAATCAATCGAGCTTATTGCGAAAATGTCGATCGTATTCTTGCATAATTTAAGAAAACGTGCTCTTATAGGTATCTGGAGTCCCGGCCAGACATCCTCCTTCGATCGCGAAGAACTCCGACGCGATTCCACCCAACTCACCTCGCAGGAGTCCATCGAGCGTGACAGTGCGCCACCGGTACCACCATCGAGCGGTGCAGTGTGGACGCCTAAAAGCGCCGGCTCGTCGCCCGTCGCCGAACGCAAAGAGTTTCGTCCGGTAAACTTTGAGTCGCCGCAGTTTCCACGAAAGAACCGCACGAAATCGGATGTAAAGTGTCACAGAACTTTTCCTATGTATTATCTTATTGCTAACCATTCAAGGGCTCAACAAATGCGGAACTACCATGGCAGCAAAATGGTGATGGTCCAGCGCCATTGAGTAACAATCGCACCACATTACCAACGAGCCAATCCGCGCCGACCGGCTACGAGTTTACTCAACGTCTGCCCAAGGCCCAGAATCCGACCATTACGCTCCTGCAAAAGGCGCGCGAGGGTCAGATTCCACCCAAGAGCGCCGTCTACAGAAACGAATCTCCACACGGCTCGCAAAACGAACTCAGTGAGCAAGCGTAAAATGGTACAAATTGTTATCGCTGCTGAATGTGAGATTTTGTTATAGTATATAATCTACGAACGGAATCGATCAGCGATTCCGAAAGCGAGCGTCCGCGCATTGCGCGCCGATGGAACGACCAGCAACAGGTAACGACCGTTGGTACTCGTGGTGGTGTTGGTGGTGGTGCGTCCCTGCAATACGAAGGTGTTGGTCCTACCACGCAACATGGCATGCCGTTGGGTTTACGTTCAGTAAATATCCTTTGTCTTCTTCTTCCCGTCTGTGTCTATTGCTCAATTATTACATTTCTTCTGATTGGTGTAATCTGTGTGTTTCAAGGAAATCCGCGATGCGAATATGACACAATGGTACAAAAGGATGTACGACACGATACACAAGTATCGACCGAGTAAATACGACGACGGTACGTGGGCAAATCCTATCCTTTCCTCTTCTATATGTTACGCTCTCATATCGGGACGATGAAAAGTTGATCTCTTGTGTTTTATTTGTTTCTGGTTTTCGTGTTTGGATTGTTGCGTTTTGCAGAAGAATACGTGACGATACGGTACAAGCAGCGCAATAAAGGTAATTATCACAAATCCTATCAATACATCCCATTTCATTGCGCTATGTGTAAAGTCAAGTTCAGGCGGAATCATCGCTCGCCCCGTTCTCCCGAAAAGGTCACTCTTATCAGTACACTTCATGATAAGCACCCACATTTCAATCGTGTTTCTTTGATTTCTAACATTGGCATCCATGCGTTTAGCGTTGTTATTAAGAGTCAGTTGTTGGTGTGTGCTGTAGCGGGACGTTACCCTTTCGCCACCGGCTACCTCTCCGAGCCGGAAGCGGGCGCGTACGATAGCGACGCCACGGACACCGGCGGTAAGTACACGACGTTGGATCGACGACGTGGAGCACCTTACGGCGGCAGCACCAACAGTTTGGTCGCGGATCGCGCTGATCGCTTCGAAACACTGCCAACCACACGGGTGACACGATCAACGCGACCTGCAAAAGCCGCATCCGCTTCCACATTGGTGCCTTTCGAGGAGGAGCGCAGAGTGTCAACGCAACGTACCACTACGTCAAAAGCATCCACAAACGGAAGCACCACCGTAATACAGTGAGTTTGACTAAATGTAAACTCGAGATGCCTTCAATGTTCCATTAATTATATTGTTTTGTAGTTATAAACCGGAAATTGCACAACCGGATCACAGTACGAGCAAACCGGGTCGAATCGAAAATTACACGCCGGGAAAGTCCTCAATCACTGAGAACGAAGCCAAAAAGGTAACCATATTATTTACTTAGTTATTTCAATTCATTTCATCCCAGAATGTTGTGAAAGGATTTTTGATTCAGTTGACGCTGCAAAAGGTATTCATCATTTCTGAGATTTGAAATTTTTGTTGTAGTGGTGGGACGAAGTCATGGACATATTCGACGGGGTAAATTTATTTTTCCTTTTTTAGTACGAATTATGTATCTAACTCATTCTGACATCATCTAAAACTCTTTAGCTGTATTTGCTTGTTGTGTTCTTTGATGGCTTCTATCCAAGACCTCAATAAAACTATCTTGGAAGTTTTCTTTGTTTGGCTGTGTCGTGTGGTATTCTAACAAATGGTTGTGGTTCCTTCCCAATCCACCAATTCATGCGCAGTGGTTGAATTACCACTCGAATATACCGAGTCAAGCATCGCAGACACTGCGACATCAAACCTATCAGCAGTTCGTTGACGATCAAGACCGTCGGTACCGCATTCAACGACGAGTTGTAAGAAATGCAATTAATCCTAATTCTTCATAACTTGGTGTTCCTAACAAGTGTACTAATTCAATGAGCCGTAACCATACTTAACAACAGTCATTGACTATTTACAGATGGAGAAACAGCAAGCCCAAAAACAGGCTAAGGTACCGCTGGTCCAACCGAAAGGTCACCTTAGCCAGTAAGTCAATAAGATGTTTAGTTTATACCTGCTATTTAAACAATGTTTATGTTTAATAAAGGGCTTTAAAAGAATCCGGATACGAAAGCGATTCGACACTCATCTTCCGCAGACGCGACGAAACCGCCGCGCAATTAAGCCCACTGGAGCAGCGCCAGCATTACAAAATCATACAGAAAGGTGGCGATGTGCCCCTGCATGGCCTACGTAAAATCGCACCCGAGAGACCGAAAGGTATGCTCAGCAATTCACATTTATCACTTTACTAAACACAAGTTGTTACGAGATTGCGTTTAATTGACTTACCAAGGGTATTGTAATCAAGTCTATTGATCAAGTAAGGTTTGGGTACTAATCCTAGATAATTAAGTTGGTGGTGGTCCCTATGGTTGATTGTGAATGTTGTTTGGAGTGTAACTGTGTGTACTTTCAAGTGTGATTAATATCCACCACAAAACCAATCTACTCTGCAAATTCTGCAATCGCAAACCGGAAGGCAACGCACCGCACAAGATGCACGAGAGCAACCTAAAGAACTCTACGAATATGAATGACACCAACGAATTGCTTTCTAGAATTCTATTTCGACGACTTGGACTCGCAAAATTTGCAAAAACAAGAAATACTTTGCTACCCCTTCACGATTGATCACATTGATAGGAATACATTTGCCACCTATAAACGCAGCGCTCCATCAGTGCTATACGCAAATTGTCGCAAGCATGAAGAAACTGCAGAAAGAAACCAACACGATAGGTGCAAAACGAATGTGACAAAGTCCAAAGTTGTAAGAAAACCACCCAGTCCACCGAGGAGAAAGTCTTCACGAAACAACTCAACCTTACGCATGATTCATGCTGCTAAGGACAAGGCTCCGGCAAATATGCAATCGCCATTGGCTAAAAGGCACGAGACCTGTTTCTCGCCGACGCAGATGCACGCGTCACATCTGCAATCGCATTCAAACACGAGTAGCACTAATGTTGTTAAGAACCTACGAGAGAAAATCAGTAACAAATTCTCGCCCGTCAAAAAACCTGCCAGTACGATGGTAATTAAGCAATGCACAACTTGTAAAACACGTCCATGCAAATGTATTCCGAAAAAGATCTCATCCCAAACGATGAAGTCGCCGACTGAAGTGAAAAGGGCCGTGGTCCGACAAATCAACTCGATGAACGGTCGCACAGGTGGCGCGATTTTGTCCAAACTGAATGGCTCCAAATCTCCGGCGACCATCAATAGACCGACAAAGAAAATCAACCCACCACCAATTGTTAAATCGAAATCATTAACGCCCATGTCTTCGAATTACGGTTCACGGAGTACATTAAAAAGCACTTCAATGGATTCACTCAGGTCAAATACTAAAACCAAATCTGCAACGACTAAAAGCATACGCAAAGTACCTCCTCAATGTGGAGAAACTGAACTAAAGAAATCAAAGAAGAGCAAATCAAAAAAAGAATTGATCAACACACAGAAGAAATCTGAGATCGTTGTCAGACCCGAAACGAAATTAATAAAAGCGAGCCCCAAGATGCTGAACAAAAGTCCCATCAGGGAACCAGAGGGTTTCTTTCAACAACTTTTCTTCGGGCCCGAAACGAAACTCTTCAACAATCTCACGCGCATGTCGTTCCCGCTGAAGTTTGCCGAGCGGGCAAAGCGTGTCTATGATCAGAACTTTGGTGCCATCAAGTTCTACCTCAACCACACCAAACCTGTGAGCGAATCGCGCTTCCGGTACTTGGACATGATACGCGCGCGCTCGGTAAGCCCTAGTCCAAGCCCCAAGTCAATCATGTGGCGGCCACAATATCAGGAGCGCAGTGTCAGTCTACCACCCAAGACAAGTCGACCGGTCACTCCACCTTTCGTGCGGAAAGGACTCTCTCTATACAAGCCGAGAATTGATGAAGAAAAGCACTGCAAAGAGCAGAGGATGGTTTTTAGCCAGACTTCGCGTCCCGTCACACCGAGCACAATCACATCAATGAGTTCGCTCCTCTCGAGCCCCTGTCCGAGTCCCTGCGAAACGCTATATTTCACTGAGACTTCTCGCCCCGTTTCGCCCGTGATCGTCCAGCAACCGCCCCAACGGCCAATCTCCCCCATCTACAATCCGCCGCACTCCCCAAATGTCATCCGCTCACCATCATACCGACGGATAAAACAAAAGAAGCCACGATCGCATAGTGCAGACGGTGACTTGCGGGTCAGATCAGCAAACTTCAAGGACTTGCACAAATTCTACCAGGACCTAGAGCGGCTCGGCGAACTGGAGCGCACCTCGTCGTCGGGCGATCTACGGCCGCGTGCCGGCGATATGGTCGACTACGAGCGATGGCAGGAGGTGCGACAACGCGAGCGCGCCGAACGCGAGATGACCGCTCTCTACCGCCAGCTGAAGCACAGCCAGGAGGAGCATGATTTTTTATTTAGACCCCGCCCGAGCGCACTGAAGTGGCGGCGCGACGATGATCGCAGTCTGCGCGTCAAGGAGCGCTCCGTGGAGAACCTGCGAGATGAATTCGAACGCATCCGCAAGGACCAACTGGAGAAGGAGCGCAAACTCAAAGAGGAACTGCGCACCAAGCGCGGGGTCTACAAAAGTCTGTGGCGCGGCAACTCAGTGGTAAATCTAGCGCAAATCCTCAATGCGGCTGTGCCGCGCTCCAAGTCGGAGCCGCGCAACATGGTGCGAGAGCGCATTGTCGATAACGAGAAGTTGCTTACGTACGGTTTGGGCAGTCGCATGTGGAGCAGCCTATCCAACGAGCAAGTCAACATACTTAAGCACCAACTCACGGAGATCTACGGAAATGATGAGCGATTTCAGAAGTCCGATGCGTCAAAAGTGAAGACCTTCAATCCTCATAATACAATCGAAGTCAGAGCGGGACAAACTAAACCATTGACAGAGCTGTATGTTCGAAGAAATTCGGACCCTTGGCTACAAAAGTCTGCGGAGATTGTGAAATCACACAGCAGCAGCGAAATTAAATCTCGGCCCACGATGACCGAGGATGAAAAGAAAAAACTTTCACAGACCCTCTCACAAGAAGTGCTTGATCTGCAACTGCAAAAGAAACGTCGGGCGAATGTCATTAAGGCTAAAGAGACCTTAGGTGCTGTGGCTGCTTCCGATGCACAAGTGCCAGAAACACCTTCGCCGAGAACATGCTACTCATTGGAGGCGTCCGAGGATGATCAACGTAATCAGGATTACCTCCTCGTGCTTCCTCAACCCAATGACCGCCATCAACGGGATGCAGTCAAGAAGACCTTAGACGTCTGGGCTAGACCTAAGCAAGTGGTCGAACCAGAAATCCGTACGAATTGTTTAAACGTACCCAAAGAACGCTCCGAAACAGAAAGCGGAAGCACTGATAGCTCCACAAAGACCGTGATTTATAATGGATCAGTCCCTGAGCAGACTTTACCAACACTAGCGTCACAAACGGAAAAAATCAAATCCAAAGTGGAATACTTCGAAAACCGTGACAAGGAAGTATACACGCCAACCATCTACAAACCCTCCGATGAGCCTGTAGACGACCTTCCAGTCCACCTCAGTCGGTCGCAATCGAACCAGGACCTACGCGAGCTCTACGGCGAGTCACAGCTGAAACGCATCGCTACCGAACCGCTTTCTGCAAGCCGCAAAAGCAAATACACGCGACCCACATCACCAATTCTGCGCTCGGACATGGCACGCTGCCGCAGCCTCTCGCCCTACGCCGGCGTCACCGCGCTTAAGGGCAAGTTCGAGCAGCACTACTACAACCAGCGGTTTGCACTACCACCGCGCCGCTGCTCCAGCGATCCGCAACTGGTGCGTGCCGGCCACGACGGCGAACGGGTCACAGAGTTACGCGCCCGCTTCGAGTACCCGAAGCTGGTGGGCCGCGGCCGTAGTCGTGCACGCAAAACACACCAACTGCGCGCCGAAGATCGCTACATGCCGCACATCAACATCATCAGCAAGATTGCGTCGTTGTATCCAGCTGCCCAAAAGGATGATGCACACGAGAGCGGCGCGCGTACATCCGGCGAATTGGCAAAGATTCTTGGCATACCCATCGGGGAAGTGGGCAAACTGAAGGAGCGCTTTGATGCCGCCGACCGGCGCATGTCGATTTTGGGCCACATGTACACGTCGTCGCCGAATCTGAACGAGCTGCGCGATATCGCGCAGTATCTCACGGGTCATTGGTACGCTCACAAGCATGCGAAGCCGCTGGAGGGCGACGTAGTGGTGCGCAGACCGAAATCAGCGAGTCCGACACGCCCTCGAGGTCGGTTAGCATCCATACTGAAGATACGCCGTGGAGAAAGAGATCGGGCGGTCGACGGGAGGAATGAAAAGAATGGCGGACGCATGGCAAATCTTCTGCCGTTTCGTTCTTGGTGGAGTAGTACGTCGCCAAAACAACATACCGTACATTTTCAAGGTTTGAAACAAGTATCCTAATCCTTCCCACATCCTAAGTGTTAAGTTAAGTTTAATTTAACCAGCTAATGATTCATAGCAAATTATTGGAGTGATACCAAGAATAATAGTAATTAAGAAGGGGTTAAATACGTATGTGTAGAACCAGAAGAAGGACCACCATCAACACAGGCGAATTTAAACAAGCATGACGAGAATGGCGGAGAGTCAATCATGGCAGGTAACGCATCCGGTATTGATTTGAATGCGTGCGCTCTGTTTACATAACTTACATAATTATTGCAATTTGTTATTGCTTGAACGCCAACTAACCAATTAATACTACATTCAGTTGGTACCTATAAGCGCGAGGTTTTAATGAGTAATGAATTTTATCTACGATTGAAGATTAGGTATGCGATAACTAATTCATGCCAAATATGTCGATATTTGCATTATCTCGACAATTGATCAGTTATCGCACCTCCACGGACGCGTATTGTATGCGAATATTACATTCTCAGAAATTGTATAGATAAAGCGAATTACGCAATGTTTGCGGGATTGCGCCACTTTAGTGATGTGTGCGCAGTCGATTGTTCAAGCGCGTGTGTAACGTCACCGTCGTCGTCGCTTATTAATACTTAATGTATTCATGCATTATTCAATTATTTCTCATCGTCAGTTCATTAATAAATTTTGCGAGCGAGAGTGAATGAAACGCGAGACGATTTGACTATTTTCAATTCGTTTGTGTATTACAACATGTGTGAATCTTCCTCTAATTATAAAACACATGCAATGCCATCTACAGAAGTTGTACGTTTGCGACGTTCTAAACCCACAAGTGATGGCAATCTAATTCATTCTTTAAATAATAATAGCATTAACAAATATAAAAGTGATTCGGATGGAGTTTATAATAATCATCGTTATAGTTTGAACTTGAACCAAAATCAAGTGGAAAATCATCAGTCGTACAGAAACAGTTTAAATCCACTCGTGAGCAGTATATATCCAAATAATCAAATCAGTGATCAAAACATTAATGTCAGTGATAATAACAAAGAGAGTAATCGGAAATCATGGTTATTGAATCGGAGTAATCTGCAATTATTTGTACCGCAACCTTATAGTACGTTTTTATTTTAAACTACACTTTCCATATTTATAACAAAATCAAATGCTGAAGAATTTTCGAATTGATTCCGACAAAATGTTAGACAGATTCTAAACAAACACAAATAAGACTAGCGACTAGCGTTTTACGCACTACTATGAAAGGGATATGCGTATGTAAAATTCTTCAATTATTCAATTGCACCCGTTCTTGTTTTAATAGCCTATCGGAAATAAATTCAGGTGGATTTGTATATAAATGTATGTCACGCAAAGTATGTTGAATGTATTTGCCATGTTCGGCATGTGGTTGTTGAACTTGAGCAAAATGAAAACGAAAAGCAAGCGTCAGACGTGCGGAAGAAGTCGCGTGGAGTGAAAGTCGGCCGCGGGGGTCAATTCGACTCAGTCAGCGCCAGCGTCAGCTTGTCTCGCACACTCCTTGAACGGCTCTTTAATCGCGAATCGATACGAATATTAATAACAAAATACTCATGCCGCACGAATACCAGCAGGAAAATGCTCAAAGTACACTTGGAACATTATGTTGAAAGACATGGTGGTAGGCGACAATTATCATTTTAAACATGCAAAAAACAATTTCATATAGAAAATATTATCAAAAGCACATCATAAACGCATCTCTATGCAGGATGAAATGATTGTATCATAGGAAGACGACAAAAGAGAAATTTTAGTCGACCTGCGTTTACGATGAGTGCATATAAATAAATTGGAAATAAACACATCAATTTCATGTGAAATCACTGAGCCGCTGTAACAATTACGCGCCCATTCATTAAGGTAATTAATGCTACCGCAGGTAATTCTTTATCTGATTTGGAATTTCTTGCACAACCGTTTAATGTCGTCACCGCAGATGCAGAAAAATGCGAACAAAAACGCTAATGGCGAATAAATTACCAACTATTAACTTCCTAAGTATATTCATTGCGATAGAATAATAGAACTCTTAAAGACGGTGATGTTGGTGATGACTCGTATGTATTTACAAGCCGAAGCGACAGAAGAAATAATGAAAACTGTTCCACTATAGTAACCATAAAACTTGGCAAACTAAGCCCAGACACATAAACTGTGGTCGATTGCTGGAAAACGAACGGTCGCGTGAATTAACCGTACGTTCCGCGTCTCGTCGGCAACAGCGAGTTTGCAGCGCGCACAACGGACTAATTGTCATCATCGGCGGTTGTTACTTCTTCACTCGTTACCTAGTTTGCTGTTTTTAGACACTTGGCGGACGGATGTTCTGGTTTTATCATTCTTTCGAACTGCACTGGAAATATTCCAAATATCTAATTCTCTAAAAGTATTTTTAATACCAAGGCGAGATTAACCAAATTCTGTGACTTATGCCAATGACAGATTTTGCGCACTCCAGCCTAAGAATTCTTTTAAAATTAACGTCGAATTGAATGAGAATCGATGTGCGAGAGAGTTCTTCAAATCAAGTGGAAGAAATTGCGCACGTCACACCGACAAAGATCGACAGCGCAAAGAACTAATCAAGTGAAAGTCGTTATAATTCGTGGCCGTGGACTTCTCTTTTCCATTTATTCCGACTCCCTGTAACTATTTATTTTAAATCATGTGCAGACGCAACATATGCTTCCTATTTGCTCTGTATTTCCTAACTTAAGTCATATTCGAATTACATATCGTCAAGTTTAGATAATTAGGTTCACATACCACGTAGCACTTGACAATTCGACAAAAAGAATACGAAACAACGACTTCTTTTGAATTTCAACATCAACAGCGTGTGGCTTAAGATGCGCTCAACGCTCATTTCGTATTCCATTCGTTCCGCATTTGACACTCGACGGATGAAGTTTGAATTATGAATAATACATTGTTTTCTCTCCCCGCTCTACAATTAGTTATGTATTATGTCGATTCATAGAAAAAAATACATAGTGTATGTAGAATACATAATATAGGGAGTAGTAAAAGTTTAATTTGCGATCCGTCACTCAGAAAACAACCGGTGGAAGAGGAGAGGTAAACAAAGCACTCCTCAACGTTGAGTTGAGAGCAATTTTCTTCCGCAGTCGAAAGTCGACGCCGATGGTCGACGCAGACGTGACTCAGACGCGAAACGACGCACGCGCGAGGACACGCGATTCAAACTGTTTACGCGGTTTACAGTTGTCCCCTCG
>JARJDR010004134.1:0-21484 GCA_030264135.1 Myllaena sp. GC000078 | reverse complement strand
TGCGGGCTATGAAGATGATGGAATGGATGGAATGGAAAGACGGGAAATGACGGGAAAGACCAGCAGCCAGTTCGCCTCGATGCGACGGGAACTATTCCTGCACTTATAATTACTTTAAGTCTGGCTGTGTGTCTGGTTGCCTGTAATCATAAGTGCAGGAATAGTTCCCGTCGCATCGAGGCGAACTGGCTGCTGGTCTTTCCCGTCATTTCCCGTCTTTCCATTCCATCCATTCCATCATCTTCATAGCCCGCATCACCCGCATCGCCCGCATCTGTGCTCCGAAATTGTTGATACCAATTTCAATCAATATTTAATTACAAAACAAAAACGACACTCATTGTATTCAGTGTATACCACAGGTGTATACTGCATATTATACTTCGCAAACACTCTACGACCATAAATCAATCAACATGTTGTACTTGGAGGATTATCTGGAAAGTAAGTGTCCATATTTTTGCCACAAATTCGCATAATTAATAACTAATTTGCGATTTACAGTGATCGAGCACCTGCCGCAGGAGTTGCGCGATCGTTTTACAGAGATGCGGGAACTCGATCTTTCCGTGCAAAGTAAGAAAATCCAAATATATTTCGCCAGATTTTTAGGTTATATTTACCACTTGCAGATAATGTCGACACGCTGGAGAAACGCGTAAAGCTGTTCTTCAACGATTGCAAACGTGCACCGGACAACTCGCCCAGCATCGAGACTGAATACCAGAACATACGCGGTGAATATCAGAAAGCCCTGGAGGTCGCGGACGAAAAAGTCCAGCTCGCCAACAGTGTCTATGAGCTAGTGGACAAGTACTTGCGGAGATTGGACAGTGAGCTGCACAAGTTCAAATGTGAGCTGGAAGCCGACCACAAGGGCATTACGGAAGTGCTGGAGAAGCGCTCCTTGGAATTGGACACCCCGATCTCTACCGCGACCCTCTCATCGCAAAAGGAGAACCGGTACGATCGCTACAGTCGGCCACGCGCTGAAAAGCGACGGGATAGCACCGCCGCGGTGGGCAACTACGACAAACGGCAGGCGATGGCGGCTGGGGTTGCTTCCGGCGGTGTGGATCCACGGCAGACCGGCGCACAATCCGTGGTGACGGCAAATAACAACTCTCCATCGGCACAGTACAATCTGGGGCATATTGGTGCTGGGCAGGCTATTGCAACAGCGGCGTCGCAGGCGATCGCCGCGACGCAGCAAATGCAACAAGGTCGTCGCACCGCCAGCCTGAAGGCATCATACGAAGCGATCACCGGGCTGAACATGCATGAGTTGGCGATTGGTAAGGACCTCGCCGGCGCCGCGCAGACCGCCTTCCAGCAATCCATCACCATTGAGACGAATAAGAACAAGAAGAAGAAGGCGTCGTCGAGTAACAGTAGCGGGAGCGGTAGTAGTGGGGTTGCGGCAGCGGCAGCAGCAGGCGCCGCCGTGCAAGCGATGGTGTCGTCAGCGCCGGCATCGCCAGCGGTCGACGCGCAAACGCAAGAGGTTACGGATGGCGAGTGGACGTACGATCCAAACGAGCCGCGTTATTGTCTCTGCAATCAGGTATCGTATGGTGATATGGTCGCTTGCGACAATAAGGATTGCCCCTCCGAATGGTTTCACTATCCGTGTGTTGGAATCACCGCCCCGCCGAAGGGCAAGTGGTATTGTCCGCAGTGCAGCATCACAATGCGGCGTCGCCGGAAGTAATCCATTTGCATACTTATATATGACACCGTTATATGTATTCGAACTTCAATAAATATACAATAAATACTTATGACTAAAATTAGCGTTAGTATTCTAGGTCAGCGGTATTATCTTCGTCGCCGTGACGTTTTCGGAGCGGTTTTACTATCGCTTTTGTTATTGTGCGCAAGCAGCGCTTTGATCCTGTCGACCACGCTCTGACTCTTGCAGTAAACACTGCTCTGCGTATCCGAGCACTTTGTCGCTGTCATCTTGCGCTCGAAACTTTCGATCGAGTCGAGCACACGTGCAGTAAACGCGTTGAAGACATCACCTACCCAATCACAATCACATTATTTGAATACCAATTAACATTTCACGAATTATACTACCTTTTTGGATGTCATACATACGAGCGCTTCGCCGTCTGAAGAAATCCCCATCATCGTCGTCTTCCTCCTCGTCATCATCATCGTCGTTGTTACTTACCCCACCCAACTTTTGCATCATGGTACTCATCATACCAGCATCCTCTTTGCCGTGCTTCTTTAAACTCGGAATGACCAGCAACAGGAAGAGAATGGTCAAAAACATTAAGATCTTCTTGAAGATGACAAACTTGAGGATCAGTTTGCCGATAGTGTAGAGATCGAGTTTGAACAGTTTGATCTTGTCAAGCACCCCAAGGAAGGCATGGGGCGAGACGAGATCGTGCAGGAAGTCGGGGATAAGCGAGGGCCCTGTCGGCGGATCGGGTTCGTAGTAGGTGTGCGTGGGCGTCAGCGGCGGGATCTTGTGATGCGGTGGGCCATACACCCCAGAGGGCGGTAACGTCGGTGGGACATAAACGGGCGCCGGTGGACCATACACATGGCTCGGTTTCTTATGATGATTGTTACTACAGTACCACACGTGAATACAATTAATTGGCACACGTGTATACTTCGAACGTGGGTCTGACTTACATTGGGATTGATGGACCATAAGTCCCCACATCCTGCAGGTAATGATGTTCGACATCCACATGCTGAAGATGCTGATGTTCCTCTTCGTGGTGAACCGGATGGAAACCATCGTCCGCGATGTGATTGTGCACGTAGATGGGGTGTACATCCCCATCACCGGCAAACGCACTGGTCGCATCCACGTAGACCACCTTCGGCGCGGTGCCGTCCGCATCCGTTGGATGATCCACCGCGTGCGTGTTCAAATCGTGGGTGAGTTTGTACGCGTTCAGATACGAATCACTGCGTCCCGTGTCGGCCATTGCCGTGGCCAGCAGCACCAGCAGGACGAGTAGTGGTGAGGACCTCATCGCGCTGAACGCCCCGATCGGACTGAAGCCGGTGCACGGCTTCTTCGGCGGCGGTAGCGAAGAGGAACCGACATGCCCGCCCCGGGACAATAGCGCACGCACGGTGGACTTGAATGAAAGACTTCTCTTTGGCATACATGTAGTGGGTGAATGCGTTCGTTTGAGGCAATGCACGACAATTGAATGATTAAGTATTGTATCGGTTGTTCTTCTATACGAGGTTTGTCTACTAAGCTTTGACTTAATACTTGAATTTGTCTGTGGTTTAACTTTTGTGTTAATCCATGTATGCGACGCGACTGAGCCAGTGGGTCAGAAGGGTGTCACCCACATACTGCACACATCGGAATGTTTTGCCAAATATTACTTATTCGTAGCACGTTACCAAAAATGTACCGTTGCGTATTCGTCAAAAACCATAATTACTCATTGATAGAATCGACGATCATTAACCGGTGACGTAAACCATAAACCAAATTCGTTTCATTTTGAACTAAATTATTACTCTTGCTTGAAATGGTTTCGTTCTCTTCAGTTTAAGTACTCGTATGAGAATTTAAATTAAACCGAAATATAAACATATAACTTGATTTGAGGTCGTTTACTATTTACTGGGAAACGTATTTCGTGCAATTCCAGAAGTGAAAATAGAACTATAAAGCATTCCTTTGAACGTTTTGATTGTGTTTGGCGCGCATGCATGATTTCCGTGCAGCCGTTATTGTTTCCATTTCTTTTGATGCCAGCTCGCTTTCTTCGCCTGCAATATTGCTCTATCCAAAATGCCACTATGCACAATACACGGCAGCCTGATGGCCTGCATATTAATTTGTCGGTCGAACGTGCCCTGACATCTTTGCTGGATACAAAACCAATGGCTAATAAGCGCGCTCACTCGAGAATATATGCGACGCGGGACGCATGCGGAATGCGAGTTTAATGAAAGGAACTGTTGCGGATGTGGAATCGATGGCGAGCGCGCGAGCGACGCGGCTGCGGCATTTTGCGGCGCGTTTGGGACGGCAAAACCGATCAATTAATTAACGCGCTTCCACCACGTTCTGCGTCCGGGGTGCGAAATACTTCACTCTAATGCAGCCACTAATTGCTAATTGAATGATTGGGTGAGGTTGGTCGGTCGACGGATTGATGGGGATCACTCTCTTTCTCGATAAGTATGGATGGAACGTAAATAACGTCTTTTTCCGTCGCGCGGCTGGTGAAGGAGATCGATTCAATATTGTATGAGCGTACGCGCGACGACTTCGCAAGTCGCTTAAGATGACTGAAACATTGATAAACCATGCCCACCGTATACCCTCGTCGTCCGCGGCCGTGACAGGCAAACATGCTGAAAAATGAAAGATTTACTACGCGCCGCTGAAAGTCTCGAAGCAAATTTGCTTATTCATTCGTGCGTCACCGTTGACGAGTGTGGTACGTTTTATTACTCAGAAGCGTGGGATTTAAAATTCGATTCCATTACAATTGCACGGAAATGCATCATCATCATCATCATTTTCATCCTCACGATTTTCTTCGAGATGGTTAAAATCAGGCGCCGTGTTCTTTCTCGCAATTTCATCCGGCGCGCGCGCGTCAGCATCGCGCCAGAGACATACGCCAAAGGCTTGTGAACTAGGTGGTTGCGCCAAACCAGAAATGCGCTAAAACTTTAAAAGCAAAAGAAGCCGACGGGCGCCTGCTTCGCATCGGTAATCGGCGGCGGCGGCAGAGCGCGGCGCGCGGAAAAAATATATTACGCCAACGAAATATTTTATCGGATACACGTCATCTCGCGCGAGCGCACTCATACATATTTCACGGCAAGTCAAAAAGGAACCCTGTTGGCCGAACAGCGGAAATCGGATTGTTCCGCAACGCGTCTCTCGCAACTGCACTCCGCTTCCTTTTCCAAACGAAATTGACTCGCTACCTGCCAAATCGCTCACACACTTTTTACCATTCCAACGCGAGATATGAGTGCTCGAACGGGTGGTTGATGAATCGATTTTGCTTTGTGCATTTAATCCGTTGCCACTTTATGGGTCAGAGGTAGCGAATTTATGGCGCATCGTTGGGCAAAGTTTTTCCATTCCCACTTTTACTACGAGTATATCGCGCTCTCCAACCCACTACCAAACCACTACTGTTTCAATGGTTACACATTTTTCCGATTGCCTTTACGTCGCCCACCTATACCACAGGTTTGGATACACATACCGTTTCTAATTAAAGTGATAAATCAACGCAACCGAAATGAATTCGTGTACGGCGTGGTGAAAAAATATCAATTTCCGATTTTTTTCTGCCGCACTATACACGATTAATTCCAACTACTGGGCTGCATGCGATAAACATAAATCGAATCAAATCCCCAGCGTTATTTCCGTGTTTAAAACAAATCAAAATACAAAACACAAAACGCGGGGTGTGACAAATGTCGTTGACAATAAGAAAACGCATTTGTTTAACACATATTGCGGGGGTTGTAACACGCGCGCGACGACGACGACGACTCTTTTTCTTTGAGGCCGCCCTTTATCCCCATCGCGCACTCAGCAAAAGTCGAAACTTTTTTATATTACGCGAGAATATCCACATGCAAAATAGCCTGCTTTGCTTCTTCCAACCGCCCCGCCGCACAGCGCTGAGGAAATGTAAAGTGATGGTAATAGATGTCGAAAAGAAACGCAAACGTCGCACGGGGCGGCCGGCGTGGGGCGGACGCAGCCGGAGGGGTGAATAAAAGCGTCCGCTCGTTTGTCTCTTCCGCAAACGACGCCACGCCGCCTCCGCCACCGTCCAACATTAAAAGAAACGTAAATATAGAATAGATGAAGATATCACGCGGCAGCGCGGGAAACAAATGCAACGCGAGCGAAGGCAGGAAGAAAAAGGACGAAGGGGAGGCATTATTATGTGCGTCTTCCTTCCAGCAGCAACGCATTTGATATTCTTTCCGTCCGTCCGTGCGAATAAAAGTTAATTTGTGCCTGCTTAACTTCGTCCTTGTCATGTTCACGCGTTTCGCTGCAATAACATTTTTCGTAGATAATTCCTGCTGGGTTTCAAAATTTAGAAAATTCGAAAGTTGTGCTCGTTTCATTGAAATGGAGCCTTGATTCAGTTTTTTTTTCAATTAAAACCGATCTTTTTCTCATCAGCTAGCATTGGGCAGGTAGGTATGATTGACAGCGGATGTTGCATTATGCGCGGAAGTCCATCGGTTGAAACGGAAGTCCATCACACTCACTGAGCGTCTAATTAGCGTTCATGCGCTCTTTCACCATCGCCAGCGATTACATATCAACTGAAACGCAGATAACATGAATGCAAATAAAAGGCAGCATTAAAATTACCAAATTAAATTGCGTATTGTACATGTATACATACAAGAATCGAATAAACGTTTTTATAAAATTGCAAAATACACAACGAAATTATCATAGAAGCATCCAGGCAGTATAGTATATATCTTCATCAGCGTCAATTAAAAACTAATCAATTAGCAAACACACACAGCGTATGATCATTCTGCTACAGGCGAGACAATTGCATCAATCGAAATAATAATAATAATACAAGACGTGACGGTTTTCGGAGAAAATTAAATAAAAACGTGTATGTCACAGGAAATAAATTAAGAAGCTATTAAAAACTAGTTAGCGCCGCCGTCCTTCTGGCGATGCTTATTCTTATCAAGTACGGAAAACTATTGCTACTCATCCTGGCCAGTTCGCACAAAACCGCCGATGCACACATCATCCTAGCCGGACGGCGCGTTGGTCTGCTGCGGACTGTCGGTGACAGAGTTGTCGTCCTGCGACGACGACGGACGCAGCGTGGTGCTGGTGCTGGACGGACGGCCGTACAGGTAGCTGGTGCCTCGGTAGCCGTTGTCGTAGTACGGATAGTATGGATCACGCCCGCGATTGCCGCCGCCGTAGCCGTAGCTGCCGCCGCTGCCGCTGCCGCTACCGCCCCCATAGCCACCGCCATAACCACCGCCGCCGCCGCCACCGCCGTAGTATCTGCAAGGACATGGTTTCAGCATCGTTCACAGCAGCGCAGAGATTGCTTTAGAAAACCGCGGAAATAGATAACGATCGGTGCGAGCGGGCGAATTGAAAGCGAGGTGGCGCAGAAGAAGTGCAATCGTGTTATGAGAGAGGATAGAGAGATAAGAGCGCGCCGGAAATGGGATTTATGCTAGTCGGAAATGTGTGGATTGAATTTTTCCCAAGAGGGAGATAGTTTGTGCGTAGGTAGAATGATTTGAATGTACATTGAATTTATCTATAAAAATGTTGGCATGTTGATGTGTATAATATGATTTGATTGCGCTCCTTTTGAGTATTGTCACGCTTCCTGTAGTGTTCATTGTTTGAGATTTTAGTAGGGGCATTCCCAATTATTTGCTCTAATAACCGACCGGGAGTTAGTGATGCCGACAGTTTCTAACAATATATCTAGCCATGCGTACAGGATTGACAACTTAAACTTTTCATATCAACCAATTACTTTTCTTTTTTATATCAATTTGGGATTTGCTTCTCATTGTATGAAAAAATTAAGCAATCAATCAATTATCTAGACTAGAATAAAATCAAATAAAATAAAATCGTTCCTAATACCTGATATGCATGTATGGCGCGTGCAAGAAGATGGAGAGCATCAGAGATTGATTGATTTGCAATTCGGAAGATGTGAGTGATTTTTTAAATATTGTTCAAGTCGAGATCAGCAGTTGCGTTTTTTTGGGTTCGGTGATAATTATTTGGTGATTAATTTGCTCAATTTTTATAAATTCATAAATTAGATTGCATTCATAGACACATAGCACAGCAGATTGAAGATGTATTTTTCGGTTTTTGGTTTATTTGTTCTATGAGATAATGTGCAGAACGTTGCCTATACTTTTTTCGTACCTGTCCGTCGGCTGATCGATGGGCTTTTGATTTCTGCAAACACACACAGGGAGTAGCGTCCCCGAAAGATGTTAAATGTGTGCGAATTACTTGATTCTTTGTAAGTATATATTTTTGGGTAAAGTTTCGCATGCGGCATGGCAATGTTATAGGCGTATATTTTTTATGTTCGCGTATCATATATCAGCGTGTTTTATTTTTGCGTTCGATGCGTACCTGTCAATCGGTTGACCCGGTGGCTTTTCATTTCTGCAAAAAGCCGAAACACAAAACGTTTATTTTTCACGTTACTAATGTTCATTTACACCCATGGGGGCAGTGCATGCATGCATGATGCATTCGGATCGATAATCGTTCGATACGCGCGTCAAACACTAGTCGTACTTTAAAAAGTTTGCAAGACGCGCCAAAACTTTCCGCCAAACGGCCATTAGCTCGCGTGCCGTGAGACAAGTTTGCGCGTAAAGTTACGGGTGGTGCCGAGCAAACTTTCCGTGGTTTTAATATGTCGTCAAGTTTTTTAATATCCTAAGCGTCATAATGGCAACCGGCTCGCGAGCGGAAAGTTGGCGAAAAATTGTGGTACCATTAGGCGAGAGCGAGATTTTTCAGTTTGCCGGCGAAAAAGGCGCATTTTCATGCAGCGCCGCCGCCGCCACCGCCACCGTCGCTGGATTCTTTGTGCGGTCTATGCTTTGGGTTTGTCGGTGTAGCATGGCGTTAAAAGTTGCACGATTCATTAGAAAACTTTCAACCATAAATCAATTCATTCACACTTTAGCCACTATACGTTGCGCCCCTCCGCGTCCGACACTGGCTTCCTAGATCTTTTAATAACATTACACGCACGCCGCCTCCCGACACCCAACTAAAATCGACGATAATACCTTTTTCTCGCCCCCAAATCACCATAAATTTCACCCCGTCCGCGTCCGACCGTTTCTTTTTACTTTTGCGTTGCGGCGCCGAGCCGGCAATATTAAATCTAATATCGCAGAGACGCGCTATGGATTTTGATTGATCGATTCAATGAAATGAATGAAAACGCACGGAATTTTATTGAAGCGTTGCGCCTTTCTTCATTCGATTTTCATCTGCCCCAGTGTAATGAAGTTATTTTTTGTTTTCATAAAGTTCCCCCGTCACTTTCGTTTCGTCACAATAAAACTTCCGAGCGCTTTCCATTTTTTTAGTCGCTCGAACTTATTGAATATTTAATTGCGACATTTGCATATAAATACACACGTTTCCCTCTCTTGGTGCCAGAATGGAAAAAATGTGATTACCCCGCATTTGTTTTAATGCAAAATTATGCGCTTTCGAAAGCGAATTTCAATTTGAGAGCTACGCTTTTTTTTTGTCTGCCTTAAATTAAACCAAGTGGCATGTGACAACATCCGGAGGAAATCGTAACGGATGCATGCGCACATGCTACCTAATTCTACCTCTACCTCACAATAAAATTATCATGAATTATTTCTAAATGCATTATCAACAGATGTGTGAATTATATGAGAAAAAAATGGAAAAAGATAAATTTACCCTCGATCATTCCATCCACGATCGCGATAGTAATCATCGCCGCCACCGCCACCGCGTCCGCCGCCATAGTAGTAGTTGCTGGCATAGCCACGCTCGTACCCCCTGCCGACGTCATCGTAGGGCCGATTGTAGCCGCGATAATCATATCCGCGATTGTCATACCCAACGCCGCGGTCCTGGTAGCGATCGTAGCGGTCATACCGATCGTATCGATCATTTCGATCGCGATCGTAGCGGTCATAGCCGCGATCATAACCACGATCGTAGCCGCGATCCCGATCGCCGCCGCCGCCGTAGCGATCGTAGCGGTCGTATCGATCGTAGCGATCATAATCGTAATCCGGATAGCGCGTCCTATAGCGATCTTCGGTGCCGCCGTAGCGCGAGCGCGCGCCCATGTCGTAGCGGTCGTAATCGTAGTAATTGTTGCAGCGACTGCAACGCTTCTCCAGCCCGCCACTAGCGCCGCCGGCGCCCGGATGGTGATGGTCGCCGGCCGACTGCCGCGCTTCCGGCGACTCCTCCGGCTTCAGCGAGCGCACACTCGGCGACGAACCGGCCGCCTCCGAGTCGGCGTTCGCATAGCGCGCCAGGAAGTACTTGTTATCCCGTGGGATGCGCGACAATTCGCCCCCGTTTGCCGTGGACGCGTCGTCATCGAGCGCCACCGCCGCCGGATCGACGTCGATCGGCTTCACTTCATTCAGAAGCGATGCTGTCAGCGATGCGCCATTTACGCTGATTGCGAGCGCGATGAGCAGCAGGTGGATGACGAGAAGGGAGGTCGTTTTCAATCGTAATAACTGATAAGTGTATCAAATTTAGAAAACTAGAAAATAAATCGGCTTTTGTTTTTGTCGAACATACCATTTTGATAAGCAGTTAATTAAAACATGAAGCTGCACTTGTCACTTCACCACCAAAACACAACAAGGGAACACAATGGAGTTTAGAGAATCGATGCGTTTTGCGAGCGAGTAATAAAAATGGTATTGTGAATTGCACGCGAATAAAAGAATGAATGCGGCGGCTCGGATCGGCGGCGTGTTTTATACGCATCTCACGTGCTATGGCTGCTGTTGCTGCTGGCTAGGCTCTTCTCCCAACTCGACCGCGGCCGAACCAATATGTATTGTACATACTTCCACTCTGCGGGAGTATGCTCATAGCGTAATTATACACATATGGATGTGCGTGTTCGATGGATGGATGGATGAAAAGCATAGAAACAAAAAAATTGAGCGCTTGCATTGAGGGGGGAATCCGTAACAAAGAGCGAAAAAACGCGACACACGCGGATGATGATGATGAGGAGATCCGAGAGACAACCTTGTGTGTCGCGCGTTCGTAATTCCATTAAATTTTATATTTTTAAACATTTTATTTTACATATACTCTATGTATAATCTATAGAATAATGTAAAGCAATTGAATTTTACGTATTTAATAATTAATTAAATACTTTCTATTATCAAATTAATATTATATTAATATATAAAATGTATTTATGAGTTAAAATTGTTTCACACAATTTATTATGAAGCAAAATATGCTTTATTTTAATAAATTCATTAAATTTAATATCATTTTGTTTAATAATTAGCGGCCAGAAATATCTATTGTTTAAATTTCAATTTATAAATTATAGTTTTTCAAAATAATTGAAATTTGTGTTCTATATTCAATTTTCAATGTGATGATTCCCAGAAATTTAATTACATCGCGTTAGATATGTAAACATACATATAATATTGTTGCACATTTGCAGATTTGCAGGCAACACAAATAATCAAATTCTGGTTACTCTGAAATATAATCTCAACCACATTAACCACCAACATATACCTCCTCAAATTTATATAATATGTTAATACTATTTATAAATAATAATGGTTAAAATTATTGCATTTGTTCAAATAACCAACAACTTTAATATTAAAAATGCTATATTTCAGCTACCTACAAATGTATTCGTGTGGTGGGATGCGTGAGAACATCGGAATCGGATGAACATTGAATTAACTCATAATTGCGATTTGTTTGACGACACATAGGTAGGGTAGGCGATCCGCATAGACTAACACTGATGAATTAGCGTATGATACGAGTATATCGATGGATGGGACTGGCGTTCAACGAACTTTATTACGCGCAATTGAGGTCTGACGGATGAACGCATCTCTACCTGTACATACTCAAACATGATTGCGTGAAATATGATATAAAATGCTAGAATGATGAACTAATGTGCAGGACGAAAATGAAGTGGAATTAAAACGCGATGCGAGGACATACGGACGGGTTCGTTTCAAATCAACCATTATGAATGCGATATTCATCCCAATCACATTCAACTCGCTCGTTTACGATGTGACTTTTATTATGCCACTCTTCGGAATGAAAATTATTTGCGGAATATTTGTTATTGCCATAGAATCACTCTCTCAACCAATTACACAAAATATTTAATTCTATAATATAAATATATAATAATTATGGAAAACATGGAAGTAAACAGCTAGAACTACTGTTATAAGAATTTTATCCACTGGAACAAACATATTTTAGCTTTATCACCATCCATAATTCTCCGAAATTATATCCGTTGGATTTACGCCCGGCGGGATGATGCACACGGAGAAGTAAACACATGCAGACGACATATATTACATCTATGCGCACGCGTGCATGCCTGGCCTAATGTAAGCGCGCCAAGGGTTGAAATTTCGGTAATTTGTGATATAATTTAATGCGAGGACATGACTCCTCCAAGCCGTGCGCCGCCGACGTCGACGTCGACGTCGACGTTAACAATATAATGCTGACAACAATCCCGGTAGCTGCGTGTGCGTGTGCACTCTAAGTTTTCTCCTTCAACAACAGTTAATTTTCATTTGAATGCAATGGCGCCACAATGAATCGCAAGCCGGGATTAATTCGGAAGCCCACGGCTAATTTATATAGATCGCATCAACAATTAATCAATTGACAAAGTCGCCAAACGAGCCATTATGCGCGCGCGATGCCATTGTGACTGCCAGATCGACAATCGGCAATCGCCGGCGAGAGAGAGGCGTACGTTTATAAATACATGTAATCAATATGTAGCCCGGTAGCGATGGGCGAGAGTTAATCAAAAGCGCCGATTTTGAATGGAACTAAACAAATATACCGCGTACGTTTTGGAGGGCTAATTAAAACGGTATTTTCAACAATTAAACCAATTAGTTCGCATCGACATCATTTCACTCTAGTTTCGAATTTTATTCGTTCAATTGTCCGACCCGCGGATTGGTTTTTTTTGTGTGTGTGAATCGTACGCCGGAACATCTGCAATTATCTAATTAATTTGCGTGCACGCAACACATTTGGGTATTAGCGAAAATACGATTGAGAAGTCTTCGAAGAACCTCAATGGCATGAATTTTATTCGCAAATCGTAAAAAACGGCCTCTTCCACAAACCTACATTTTGAATGTGTTACGTACGCACGAATTCGGCTTTTTTTTTATTCGGACGAGGAAGAAATGTGTGCAAAATCGATAATTCTAATAATTGTCTCGTTGCCATACTTTCTTTTGAGAGTTTGGTACGTGGATACAATTTCAAGACGAATTGTGTCGGAAAATCGTGCTTATTCCATTGTTTTCAATTCGAGTTTCAATCGACAACAATAATATTTGTATAGAATTGCATTGAAGGAATTGAATCAATATGCAAAGCAATCCCGAAGAGAACTACAAAAATCATTTTGTTTCAGTTTCTTAGATTTAATATTGGAATTAAAATATAAAATCGTATTTAAACATAAAAGTGTATTGTTCGTGATTACAAGCATTCCGAGGCGTTTAGATGTTGTATCTAGCAATTTGTAATAACTAAGGTTAAAATGAAATTACGTGCGATTGTGGGATGACACACGCGCCTAAACGACAATCAACAGAGCGCACAAACAAAAATTATTGTGTATTACAACTGGAAGCAAATTAGAAATAAACACGCCGTGGCAAAAAAAACATTAGCAAAATATCGGCGCGTTGTATGAAATCCACGTAGTAATCGCGCATTGCACGAAGAAGAATGAATACGAAGAGAGCAACGATGAATAAAAATGAAATATGCGCGTGTAATATGTATGTGGATGAACATTATTTGTCGTTGATGTGCGAGCATTAGTCATTCACTTCCTCCTTTTGCTTCCTTCTAGGTAGCTGCTGTAGCTTTACCTTCATTATTCATTTTTTTCTTCTTCTTTATTTTAAATAAGTAAATACTATAATAATTTTTATGTTGGATTCATTATAGGGATGCGTTTAAAAAATATAGAGTTTTCTGAATATACAGGAAGGGATTTGATACTTTGTTTGGTTCGTGTCTCAGATTTGAGTTCGGTCGTTTTTTACAATTAGGTCGTTGCGTTTCATTAGCATCGTATTTTTCCCGCCTTGAGGGCACATTGAGAATGTGCTTGTTAAGGGTTCTAAGTTCTAAATCCTTTTTGTTCGTTCGGGCGATTTAATTTTATTTTAAAACAAAATAATTTTGACCCATTTACGAAAACTAGTTTTTTTTTCTATTGCGATTACATAACGTACGCACTTTCCTCGTGTTTCATGCACGCGTCATAGACAATCAGTCAATTAATTATGCGTGTAAAATCGCTAAATTGACAAAACAAAAACCCGCTATGCAAGCGCGCATGATGTCAAAAAAAAACGGCACGGTTTGCATCACCCTTAAATTTATTGTCGAACGAAACATGTACTTAAAATGAGGCAATTTCCCACGTATATACAACTAAATCTGATTATATAAGCAAAATACAAGTAAAATGGTGCGAGAACGATTTGACGGTTTGAAATAAATTCGCAAAAAACGTAGCAAACGAAAAAACTACAACAAATAATATATCTCGCTGAGAAGTAGGCGAATAGTACCTACGAACGATTGTGAATATCCGGTAGCTACGAGAGCGTCATACTCAATTAACCATTATCATTATCGTTATCCACTCGTTGCTAGTGCGTACAGTCGCCGTAATCAGTTGTTTCTTCAAATATCTCGAACATATTTCTATTTATAGTAATATGTGATTCAGATTGAAAAAGTTTGATATCAAGTTAGTTTAAATGAATCTGGAATTATTAGTACTAGCAGCATTTGCAAAACAGCGCTGAAATTGTTCACGGAAGCGTTTTGTCAAGACGCGGAACAAATCACAATTAACGCCATACGCCGATGATCATTGTGATTACCATCCAGCTAATTATATCGTCGTTAAACGAAATATAATCTCGATCGCCATGCCATGCCGAGTAGCAAGACGCTCGTCATCCGTGCGGCTGGCTGGAATAATTAAAATTATTTTGAAATTATCACAAAACGCTGGTGATGACCAGGAAAAAACCTTGCATATTTCTGTCGCTCTCGGAGCGCGCAATTATACATTACCGTTCTTTCCATGCAGAATTATAAGTACGTACGTGAATATGAAACGCACTCGCCCGCATATAGGACGTGAATTTCAACGCAGTTGGGATTAAAAAACGTGATGACCGGAAACTCATTTCGCGTCGAACGCCATCGGCGCGCCAGCATTATTTATTTAAAATGCGAAATGGAACGCCGCCGCGCGGCGCGGCGCCACCATGCAATTGCATTCCGTGTACATATTTTAATTAAACGCAGTGTTGTTTTTACATTTTTCGTAGATATTTGCACCAAATTTTTGCCAAATGCAGAACAAAAACACAATGGCTCATTAGCGTAGCGCACGCGAAACAATGGTCGGTCGTCGCGTCGAGTCAAGTGCAAATCCAAAGACGCCAGCAAGCCACCAACATTACGCAATCGATGCGCGCACACGTTATTCTTAAGAATACCATGTTATTTACACAAACACAACAATTTACGAAAACGAAACCAACATACTAGTAATTAGTCGTTGGCGCTCTTTTTTCTCTTTGCGAAAATTACATTGCACCGCCGACGGACGGGACGAATAGTTGAATGAATGAATGAATGAAATTCTTTGTTTCACCAACGCCAAGGTTACTGAAGAAATTTCGCAATGCCTTTTCTTCTTCTCCTCTTTCTTCATTCCTGTTCTATCATTTCAAACACGTTGCGTTTGTTTTAGACACATTCCGAATTCAAACGCAATACGTATGCACTTTGAATGCGTATATTCGTACTTGATCCAATTTGCATTACATACGAACCGTTTCATTATGATTGTTCTTCGCGTGAAATGGAACTGTTTAAACAATATTATCAAATACATTAATTGTTTTCTGCACGGCGGCGCGTCATTGAACGTCTAAATATTATACGATTGCCATCTCACGCGCAAGGCAGGTTCATTTGCATTTTTATGGAAATATTAAATAATTTGCGATGCCGCTCTCATAATTAGTTTCGCATTAGATATATCGCAGCGTACAAATATTGCAGTCAATAGGATTCCGAATGAATTGAAAATGTTCATCATCAAAACGTTGGCGTTGGCCGCCGTGGTTGATGGCCGAATGTATGAAAAATACCGTTAGCAATGGATATTGTTATTGACTGGCTGGTTATTTTTTGTTAATAATATAGAAAGCCGGGTCACATACATACACACAGATACAACAAGTGGAAGGTTGAACAAGTATTATCTGATGTGGAATTTCCTCTTTTCGATACTAGATCACAATCGAAAAGTTTTATATTTCAGTTTTGGCGTGAGAAACGTTTACAATATTGAATGCCTATGAGTTGATTCATGATGCACTTGAATAAACGCAGCAGAAGTATATTGAGATAACAATTTTATTAACGATATGACTAATAAATTGAGATGATAAAGCCACGCTGCATGCATGTTAATTACGCATCCTGCCAACGTGTAGTGGATGTGAAGTGTTGCGTAGATGTTGAGAGGCATTGCGATTGGTCCGTGATACACGAGCGAATTTGCATGATGCGAAAACTAACTTTATGCCCTATAACTGATTAGCTACGTACCCGTCGCCTGAAGTGCCTGTTCTGCTGGGAGAGATCATTAGCCACGTAACATATCGCATGCACGAATGTACGAGTACGAGCGTAGTATGTATCTACATCATATTCATCAACGCATATTAGATCTGCGATTCGATGGCGCGCTCATGATGAATCGATGTTGGCCCGCATTGTGCGCGCCGTAAAATAAACGTATCGACCATGACACGAGCGTGTGCGCCCGAATTGATTGAGACATGTGCAATTCGCAGGGTGTAATTGATTACCGAGTCAGCAGCTATTTCCATGTTAATCAATTTCCGACCCTCCGGTATGGCAACGCTTCTCTGTTTGCGACTTACTAATTTCTAGTTCCGCACATAATCGAGCCCTAATTTCTAGACGTTATCATAATTTTTATTTAATTGACCTCTGATTGCAGACAGGAGTCAATTAGTTGCCTGATCAACAAGTGCTTTTGACGTAGTTTGCTCTCGTTATAAATAATATTGATCGATTATGGTCGTGATCAAAAATGCTTTCTACGAATCAGAATCAAAGCAAACCACTTCAACATTACCTTATCTGCACTTGTTTTTCGACAATTAAGTATTCATGAATAGGAGTATATAAACTTTAACCGAAAAACTTTATACTTACTTGGTTACTGATTACTGTGATTCACAAATCACAAAATGGCACTTCAATACTTACTCCTGGCTTTCCTTGCCTTCCACGTAACCAATTCCAATAAACATTTACATTACACGATTTTATCTTTTTGCCTTATTTAGGGCACCACAATGGCGACAAAGATGGAGGCCGTCCCCAAAGTGGGATTGACCGCCCCCAACAGCCACCAACTGGAAGAGGTCATGCAGCGCAGCCTTGAGGAGGAGCTGCAGAAACTGATCGAGCAGCTGAAGCAGATTCTACGTGAAGCCCTGGACGCGATTGTTGACGCTGCCAAGCAGATCTGGGACCAGCTCACCGAGGAACTGAAAGAAATTGTCGCGCTGGCGCTTGCCGAGCTGAAGAAAGTCGTCGAGAAGGCTGTAGGCGAAATCAAGGATCTGCTGGCGTTGGCGCAAGAACTAGGCGAAGATGCGGTGTTGTGCGTCACTTCGCAACAGGAACGCGTGCAGGAGTTGTTCAAGGCCGCTCAGGAAGCCAACAAAGTGTGCGAAAACAACGTCAAGGACGAAGCCGTCTTTATCCTGCAGCGTCCCGGCGAGATCATTGCGGTTGCCAAGGCGAACATCGAGCAAATTATCGCCGATTTCAAGGCGTGCGACAACATCGTCTGCTATGCGGAGGTCCTCACCAAAGCCCAAGAGGAGTACAATCGCTTGATCGCCGATATCGAACAATATTTCGTCGAAATCTCTCAGTTCTTCACCGTGGCGCTGCCCGAAGCACAAAAGTGCGTCGACGCCAATGTCAGCCATACGACGGAAGAGATTAAGAAGGTGGTTGCTGATATTCGCACATGCATGAATGCGATCGAATAAGCACAATGCGCAATTTTTTGCAAGAAAATAAATCTAATTTGTTTGATGTCATATCAATATTATGCGTTTTATTTAATACTTATTATTCAACGGAATCACACGGAATCGTAAATCGTCATCACAAAGTTTGCATTAGAAATCGGCATGAAATTATCAAAAAATCTTTCAAATCGAATAATTTGTCTGGGTAAACATCACATCTCACACAAACATTATTTTTGCGCTATTTATCATATGTACATTCTTATCGTATTCATAAGTCCGACTAGTTTCATATATCAAGATGCTATACTTATAAAATCATCTAACATTCAATAAAGTAATATCTCAGTTTTGAAATTATCTAAAATCTTCGATGTAGTCTTCACGTTTATATATCTCTCAAAAATCATTCACAAAAATGCATCGGCGTTCATCGGTCTTAATCCACGTCCATCAATCTGACTTAATTCATTGGCCTGGAAGCAGGAAGGAAGAGGATTTGGGTGAGGTGGGTGGATACATGTGGCATGCAGTCTTCAAAGCAACACTACATCAGCGGACAATCTACACAAATGGGAGATATTTTTTTAAATGTCGCTTTGGATTGTCTGTCTCTCATTCGTGACTCTGATACGTACAAAGATACATCTTATAACATATGCCTCATGAATTTAATTCGTTGCAAATCACATCTGAGGGGAATAATAATGCCTATATCTTCAAAACTCGTCCGCAAACTGATAGCTGAGATGCCGCATGGTTCATCTGGTAGGTTTGCTCTTTGTCCTCGTTTTGTTGGGCGGATGCCCGGCGCCGCCACCAGTACGCTTGCTCTGTAGCAATGACGCCGACGCGGCCGCCACAGCCGGACTGTTCGCCGCAATATCATCGCGGAACGCCAAGAAGCCCAATTGGGCGTGCGATGCCTCGTTCAACGCGCGCGAACGTATGCACGCGCGATACTGATCAGCGGAGAGCTTTTGCCCGCCCGGTCCACCCGAGCACACCTAAACCAGAAAGCTTTAAGACCCAAGAAAAACTCACTTAGCAAGCTGTTTTTACCTTCGGATGCCAAATGTGGAAGATGCCCGGATCGGTGGCGCGCACCACCTTCATCTGGCTGCGCACGTACTTGCGGTAGAGCATCACATCCTCGCCGCCCCAGCCGACAATATCCTCGTCGAAGCCGCGCACCTTGAGGAAGTCGGAGCGATACTGGCACGTCATGCCATAGCCAAAGTCGCGCCAGAAGCCGGTGTCGCGCGAAATCACCAGCTGGTCGTTCTCGGCTGGCACGTCGCGTCCCTGCAGCGTGTACACCACGTGCGGATTGTACAGGCTGAACACGACGGGATAGTACACCTTACGGCCGGCGGCCGTGTTCCAGCGGCAGCGGTCGAGGAAGCGCGCACTGAACACCACGTCCACGTCGCACATGAACAGCAGCACATCCTTGCGCGGCGATTCGCGACGCTGCTGCTGCGTTTTGGCGACATCGTTCTGCAGCTCGGCGGGTGTGTACTCGCCCCATGCGCGCTCCGCGCCCACACGCAATCCCTTACCGCGGCTGAACGTCTCGTTGAGCGCCAGCAGGCGCAGATTCTGCGCGTTACCGCCGCTGTTCTTCGTCATCAACACGCGCGACATGATATTACGCGCCTCCGACAGACCCTCCTCGCCAAAGTATACGACGGTAAGATGCACGCGCCGGTCGTTCTTCAAACCGATCTTCACGAACTTGTCCATGAAGGACTGAAAGGTCGACGTGCGCCCTGAAAGCGGCAGGATGATGTGGATGAGCTCCTTCTCCTTGGGCCCAGCCAGCGTGCTCGTGGAGATTGCTTGCAGCGGGGCAAACGGTCGCACCACCACCACCTTAGTGAAGCCATTCAGATGATGATGGTCGGTTGCTTTGTTCTTGTTGCGAAAATACAATTCGTATTGCGTGCCTGTGGTTGGTTCATTGCGATAGAGACCCTCGAGGAAATCATCCAGGGCGTATTTAATTTGATTTTTATCTTTTGGGGATTGTGTTATGTTCCGATTCAAAGTCTCCAATGCTCGGTTCAGGGCATCGAGCAGGTCCTTGCGCTTGAAGCCAATGGGTTTCTCGACAACACGTTTGCCTAGTCCCAAATCGATGGGATAAACCCGCGAATAGGTGAAGTGGTTGAATGGTATCAATTCGTACTCATTATTCAGCGGGAGGCCGTGTAGCGTCTCAGATTGTAGCACCTGACGACGGATGTACTGTGCGCATTCGTTGTTCGTCAGGGGTGTGGATGAAGCTGACGACAATGAGGCCGAAGCGGAAGAAGAGGAGGAAAACGCCGCAGAGGATGCGTTTAAGGTGATGGTGAATGTTTGAGTCTCGGGCGCTTGCTGTACGCTGCCGCCTACTGCATTTGCAGTGAGTTGGAGAAGTTGATGTTTGAGGGTGCGAATTTCCGCAGTCAGACGCTCTACTTCGAGGCGGTTCTCGTCCTCACGCTGTTGCAGAAGTAGTTGTAGGCCCTGTTGACTATCGCGCTGATTGATATCTTCACTCGTCGAGCCTAGCAACATTGCACAATATTTTGCTTAATTGAATGTAATCTATTGTATATAATTTAAGATAATTTATAATTAAAGATAACAATTTATAGGTAATATATACCTATATAAGCGCACGCATTAATTATATTTTTCAGTCGACACGATGAAATCAGTAGCAATTATTGTTCTCGCGATTTTCGCTGCTCAGGTAAGTGCTCAGAATTGCACCATGCAAGCCACCCACCCTCAAATCAACGTATATTCAAACAGGGCAGCGCAAAATTTGTCTCCCTGGTCGACGAGCAGAAAATCATTGCCACCGTCGGCCATGTAGTCGAGGAGTTGAAGAACGAGGTGGACACAATCATCACCAACGGCCTGAATGACATGCGCCAGCAGCTAAACGAGCAGATTGCGTTCGTCGAAGAACAAGCACAAAATGCACGTGCCGACATTAAAACGCTTGCGGACCAAGCCCGCGCCGAGGCTGCAGTCTGGGAGCAGATCGTGAGCGACCTGGGTCTCGACCTGCATCCCTGCGTTGAGGCGGAGTTGGAGAACATCAACACCATTGTCCAAGCGGCGACAGAGAATGTCAACAACTGCGTGGCGTACGTGATTGTGGAATTCAACACGATGTACAACAACCTGCTGGATGCCACCAACGCCGCCTACGATCGCATCTTTGTCCTGGTCGGCGAGTTCTACGAATGCGCCGACGATTGGGAGTGCCGCGGGAACGTTATCATCGCAATCTGGCGCGAGATGCTTGCCATCAACGCCGAGGTGCGCGGCATCGTCGACGAAGGTCTGCGCAAGATGCAGGAGGAAATTCCGCAGGCGCTGGCGTGCACGCAGTTGGCCGTTGAGACGGCGCGCGCCGAAATGCAGGTGGTGATCGACAACATCAAGGCGTGCATGGAGACCGAACCGTTAAGCGAGAAAACGCTGTGGCGAATCTCGGCGCGCGTTGTGAACCTGAATGACGAGGCAAACC
>JARJDR010004130.1:0-16222 GCA_030264135.1 Myllaena sp. GC000078 | reverse complement strand
TTTCATCCATATACAACCTGACTTTTGCGCTGAAGATGAGGTAATAAACCTCGAAATCGATCCGCAACAATAAAAACTACGTTTGAAGTAACACCTGTATCACCTTTAACTTTTTATTTTTATTTTTAAAATAATTATTGATTAGACAGAAAATATAATTGATACGATTACCTTTTGGCTTTTCGTAATGCGAAAAACGTTCTCAAGCATTATCAGGGTAGCCGAAAACGTTTCACACGATCGTATTCCATGTATTCTCTCTCCAGATAATACGGGCATTTGTAGATCGCACGTATAAACAAACAGCCACCCTCCGATTCGATTAGCACCACTCGAACAGGTTGGCAACATTTTTTGGCAACCCCTAAACTCACTTCACTGCTGCACTAAACTACATCACACGCGCCCCGCACTATCAACCACCCCTTCGTCGCCCCTTTGCCACCAGTGGTAATAATATCCGCATGGGGTTGATATGCAGGCTCGTGGTAGTCACGTGAATTGCACAATCGCGCGTCGTGTGCACGGAAGATGTGGGCGCCGAGCGCATAATTGCCACTTTTCTTATGGGAAACAACCGATACTTCTTAACCGAGGTTAGTAATGACAAATGGGCCACACCACGTCGCACCAGGCCGCGTGTTGTTGGTGGTTCGCTTTCCGAAGGAATAATAAATAAAAACAATAATTGTCGCTGCCTGCCTGCCAGGCATCGCCGCAAACGCAGCAGCCGGCCGCAGGCTTGATTAAAGTTAATAAATACGGATTAACTAGCCCCATTGTAATTTATTTCGGGGCCGACACAGGAAAAAGAGCGCGCGGCACACCAAGCAATTGCATGGTAGTGTCTATTAGCCCCGCTAATGAAGCAACGCCTTTTAATGAACTTCAATCCAATGCGACAATGCGATATCATGCCCGCGGGGGGTTAGTAGACATACTATGACCGTTGTTGTTGTTGTTGTTAATAAATAAATTAGCTATGGTTAAGATATGCAATGGAAAGAACGTACAGCTCTTCCAAAGAGGGGCAATGGCGCTGATGAATGTCGCGGCCGCCTAAGTGAATTTATCAATTTACCCAATTTTTGCCCATTAACGGCTATTAGCTGCGCGTTGCAACCGCGACACAGATCCAGAGTAGCACCACGCGACGCAATCCATCCGCAACCACCACGGAGCGCCGACGAAAACCCAGCTCTTTGCGATGTTGTTCGATAGTTTAAATCTGGCGGGGTGCAATTTAGTGGTAGTGTGTGCGCGTACGCTGCAACGCATTGGACGCCATCGGATTGCAAATCATAGCAAAATTTACACGATACTTTTGCAAGTAACATTGGTAAGTATTGTAGCAAGAACGGTTACCGACAATTAATTAGTTACCAGCATTGCGGACGCACAAAATTTGCATCAAAATATAAGCAATTCCTATCTGATGCATAAATTTGTCAGTCATCAGGGATCAGGGCTATTGCCTACTACTAGTCATAATAAGAATAAGCGTTTGGATAGCTGGTCATCGGTACAGATGACTATCTCTCGCGCATGGAGGAATTTCGTGCCACCATCGAAACCATATGCTACGCGTTGGCGCGCGCCGCACGTGGTGTGGAGAAGCGAATCGTGCGTAATTAGATGTGCCTGCGAATGGTGTTGGTGGCCGAATTCGTAAATTGAAGCACTTAATGCTGTTGCTTTAGAACTGGGGAGAGCAGCGAGAGTACGTACGAGTACATTGATCCATGGGGAAGATAGGTAGATGTAATTCGTACGGTGCAGCTCGTGCGTGTTTCGATGTGTAATAAATGATGTGGGCATATAGAAAAACACCAACCCCGCGCCTGGGGGTCGCACGCGCCACGCATTGATCTCGATACGTACGCTCGTTTTACGAATGTTGATTTCTTGCCGTCATGCGGGATTCTCACATAGTCAAAAAATCCCTAAGCTGCTGGTCTCTTTTAGATGTATTGTTCTCGCGTGGGATCGTCGTTAACGTACATTCGAGTATATGTATACTCACTAGAATTTGATTAATAAGATAACTTTGGATAGTAATAGATAATAATTTATTGATATTAATTCTAATATTTTTATATAATTATTTATAAGCTTTAACAAATTATTTGGCAGCATTTTGTTATTTTTGGATTTTGAATTTCATATTCTGGTTGAGATGTAGATGTGATTTTTCTTATTATTAAATAATGCTAGACACGAGGAAGAATGCTTTATAACAACAGTCATATAGAAAACTCCAGTTGTCGCGGTGTTTGACATCATGCTGAGGAGACGTCTCGCCAGCGCGGGCTTTGGGATGTGAGCAATTGAAGACAATTAAGAAACCATTACATTCAATTGGCGTAAATTGGATAAATTGGATGATCGTACGGGTCATACGTACAGCCAGCCGATTATCAACCCCATACATGATACAAAAATCGACTTTAGTATGGAACAGTATGCGTAATTTGCGGTTTTACTGACTCTATGCGAATGCATGTGATGCTTGTCGTCTTTTCCTCTCCGTGTGCTGTTGTTAACGCATGTGAGCATATTTGTTCGTACTATTGCGATATAAATAGCTAAGGCATCTATGTTCGTGATGCATTAAATAAAAAGTACTTATGTATTTGAAAAAAAAAACGAGTACATTGCTATATAAAAATATATTTGCGAACACATATGCCACAATGCCACATTCTCGTGTATGCGAAATGGGCATAGCAAATTTCGACAATTGTTTGTGAAAAACCGTTAAGACCATTTGGCAATCCAGAATTTTTTATATAGTTGTAAGAAATGTAATTAGTAATTATTTTCCCAAGATTTGCTAATATTTAATATTTCTTATAATAAAAATTATAATAAAATTTCAAATGTTCAATTGATTTGTTTAACAACATTATAAATTATGTTTTAATTATAGTACTCGTATGAATTATGCATTTTTGTAAATTATTTCACAGTGAATAAATAATACCATACAGCAATTCCTCGATTTGAGGGGTGTTTTACGTTTTTGGATTTAAAATGTTTCATAAAATAGGGTTGCACTAGGTGACACAATCGGTACATACTACATTCATGATAAACTGCAAAAAGTGCACCCCTGATTGTACCTTTTGAATTTTAATCTGCATTGATTTTATATTTTTTTCTCATTTACAATTTTTCATATTCATGATCGTTTTAGTAGTGTTTTTACTCTGTTTTATAAACACAGAAATCGTTTTGAACACATTTTTTTCAAAAACTTGTCAACCGTGTAAATCGAGGACTATGTGTATATCGTTATTACGCAGTTACTCTCAACCCCAACGAAGCACGCAAAGCACAACAAAAGGGTGCATAGGGGTAGATTGCATAGAGAGAAAGCAAGCATCACGCTTGGTGACGCTAACCTTAAAACGAAAATAAACACATAAACAACCTCGTCACGCCCGACATAGAACTGAAGAAGTGAACAGTGTACGAATTACCCAAACAATTTACAAAACAGTGATAGTAATGTCTTCTTCCTCGTCAACTTACAGTGACGACAGTGACAATACAATGGCAAACCAACGCGGTTTACACGTCGTCCATAAATATTGCAGTGGTGGTCCAGTCAGCCTCGATCTCATCGAAACCAGGCTCTACCTAGGCAATCTCACGGCCGCCACCGACATCAACACGCTAACAAAGTATCGCATCACCCATATTTTGACAATCGACACATGCCCGCTACCACACAACATCCTGGATCTCAAGCAACTGACCACCAAGTTCATCCAACTCTCTGACGTGCCAAAGGAGGATCTGCTTAGTCATTTTGATGATACCTTTGAATTCATCACTAATGGCATTGCCACAGGCACAGTGTTTGTGCACTGCTACTTTGGGATGTCTCGAAGTGCCACCGTCATCATAGCCTACCTGATGAAGAAGCACAATCTGGACTTTAATCATGCAATGGCCTTGGCAAAGAAGCAGAGGAATTTGGTGTGTCCTAATCAGGGTTTTGTGAAGCAGCTGTGGCTCTATGAAAAGATGGGTTGTCATGTGGATAGGAATCATATGAAGTACAAGATATTTCGGCTCACAATGGCCGCCGACAAGGTACGAAAGGCGCGCATTCTGCCGCAGGACTACTTTGATCTAGTCAAGATCGATCCGGGTCTCACTCAAACACAGCCGGAGCCGAATGTGTACCGCTGCAAGAAGTGCAGACGTGTGCTGGCTGGCGAGACCAATTTGATTACGCATATGGATAAGACGAAGGACAATGTTGTTTGCACACAAATATACTTCTTGGAACCGCTTTCATGGATGGCTGGCATCACGAAGACCACGCAGGGCAAGCTACACTGTCCGAAGTGTATTAATAAGGTCGGGTCATTCAGCTGGATCATGGGTTGCCAATGTCCGTGTGGTAGTCAGGTTGCGCCCGCGTTTTATTTGTGTCCTTCCAAGGTGGACTGGACGAATGTTGTTAAAAATGTTGAATGCACTATTTAGAGATTGTGGTGTATTTGTATTCGTTACCCCCGAGCTTCCAATATTGGAGACATTCTGCTGTTATTTCATTGATTTAGTTATAATTAAGACTGTTTTGTGCATTCGCGCAAGCTGATACGTAGATGAGTTGTTGATTGTTATGTCTGCAATTGTATTTAAATTGCGATTTGTTTTATTTTTTATTAGAAACTGAACAATAAATAAAGAAGCTTAAAATTTACAGCGATTATTGTGTATCTTTGTTATTGGTTGAGAAAAATAAAAATGTCCTTGCTGAATCCTTTGCAACTGCAGTAATGTCTTCTGATTGGGCTACATCTGAATTATAAAGGACGCGTTCCTGCAAATCCTTAATAATTTGTCCTTACGTCAGGGGGCGCCACATATATGTCCTTTTCTATTTATGAAGACAATTCAATGGTTCCAACCGGTATTCTCTTATTTTCTTTTTATTATCTATTAATTATAAGTGAAATTAACGTCTATTCAAATAGTTTAGAATTTAAATTTCAATACGAATCTAAAATTTGCCTCTTTGCAAAAATAATTATTAGGACATTGCTTTTGCTGCAGAAATCGCAAGCGAAATATGTGAATTCATCAAAAGGTGCAATAGCAACCTAGGCAAAAACTGGCGCGATTCGCAAATTGCTGACATGGAAAAAATTACTTAAACTAATTTCGCATTGCTAACAATTAGTTGTGAGTGATATGCGGTAGAAGAAGGCACGCGCAACAGCCATCCGCACCATGAAGGCGATACTTATCTTAATTTGCGGCTCACTATTTATACAATCAACAATAACGTAAATTACAGTCCATTTAAGCATTAAATTTAACAAGTTTCAACCGAGTTTCTTTTACAGTTTAGATTCCAACGCAAATGCGGCCGTTGAAGACCTTTTTGAAGCCTCCGAGCATGGTCATGAAACGGGCGTAGTCCAAAAGAACAAACGATGCCATGAGTAAGAAAAATTTCCGCATTGTCTACCTTTTTCTATTATTAATACCCCGATAAAGTTCTTTGCTCCTTTCTCCGCTCCTCGAATCACCTCTGTTGCCGTCCACGCTGAGACGTCGCGACGCGCATCAATTGGATCCATGCACCAAATGCCGAACGACTTTCTGCTCGGGCTTGGATTGCAAATTCTGCAAGCGCATGTGCGGCCCTAAGCGAGAGCGGTCGGCTATGAATGAACCGCAAATGCGTCTCTCATCGCGTTTTGGCGGCGACGATGATCCTCAACCTATCGTGGGTGCATTGCCGCCATCTTCATCAAAAATTGATGAGCCGATGGGTCTCAGCGAGGTGCAAGAGCGCTACTACACCGTCGGCTCCTTTCCACCGGGACCCAAGCAGAAGGTGATGGCTAAACTGCTCAACATTCCCGATAACGTCCAGTTGGATCGCCTCATCGTGCTGGCTAAGAACAAGTCCAAGAACAAGGGTTTGACTATTCCACATCCGGTGGTCATCGATACTGCGCATGTTTTTACCCGCAACGATGGCACGCCAGCGGAATTGGACATGGAGCTTCACAACGTAGGCAACGGCGTTGAGATTAGCAATCTGACGAGTCAATTGAACAAGGAATTGGACGCTGCAATCGATACGAAGAAGAGTATGCTTGGCGATTCGCATCTCACGCCGAAGGAAATTGATAAAATCATTGAGCATGTCCTTGATCAGGTAAATACCGCCATATTAAAATAGTGATGATCTATTATAACATATTTATGATTTATTTAGATGAAAAAGAAAGCTCCGGTTAATGCCCAAAATCAAAAAGGTAAATATAATTTAATTTTTATTTAATTTATATAAATAAAATCTTACTCTTGATAAATATTATAGAAATAGTTGGTGATCACTTGAACGATTCCGGAGTGGATGATGATCTTGATGGCATTAAGAAGAAGAAGAAGAAGAAGGGATCCAAAAAGCATGGTTTTATTGATGAAGACGAAGACATCGTCGGTGATGCAACCACCCCAAAAACAGAAGAGTCCAAAGGAGACCTGGACAAAGATGGCCTTGAGATTTCTCTGCCCAAAAACGTAGAACTTGAAGTTGCATCAGAGGATGAAACCACAACTGAGAAGCAACCGTCGTCCACATCCAAATCGACCGTCGCCAAATCAACACTAGCGCCAAAGACGATTCATGATAAACACAGTGGCGTTGATTCCAAAGAATTAGATGAGAACGCCAAGGCGAGATACGGATCCGGTGGAGGTAAGCATCCGCATTACGCACCCGAACAGCACGGTTCATACGGAGAACCTATGCATTACACTCCTGATGGCGGTGAGGAAGAATACGAAGCTGGCGCCGAAGAAGACATGGAAGACTTGCCCGAGTATGTACATGTAGAACCACAAACGTACCACAGCCCATCTGAATCCTACCACCCGCAACCTCAATCGGCCAGTCATTACGCGCCGCACTACCGGCAGCCCAACCAATATGGCCAGCCTAAAAGCGGCTATGCGCAACCCCAGGCTTCATATAATCAACCACCCTCAGCACAGCCGGCATACGGTCCTAGCAAAAGTTACGCCGAACCTATTTATGAGCAACCAGCCCCGGCTAATTATGAGCAACCTCAGGCGGCGTATGCCGATGCACAGCCTCAGTACGAACAGTATGAACAACCTCAGGCAACGTATACACCATCTGAACCAGTTTATCAACCGCCACCTATGAGCTATAATCAAGCTCCAAAGCAATACCAACCACAACCTTACGTCCATGCGCCACCGTCTGCCCAACCAGTATATGGACCGCCCACTCAAATATACAAATCGGCAGAGCCGCACTTCAATGAGCAGAGCGAAGCTTTGATCCCACAGGAAGAAAATCTGCTTGGAAGCAGTAAGGATAAGGACGCCATACCGGAAGATCCCACCCTGAAAGCTTCCTGGTTTGAAAACGAGTACAAACGCTTGCGTCAGTGGATCGAAGATAATAATACTGACGGCAAGAAAATGCCCTTGCCGGAAGAGAAGTCTCATTCATCGGGTGAAAAGGAAGAGCTTGTCGATAAATTCACCAAAGTGATTGAAAAGGATCTTACTGAAGGTAAAACGCTGACGCCGGCCGAAAAGAAGAATTTGGATAAGAAAATATCTAAGATGGTGAGAGAAGACCTGAACTCCGACGATCCTACTGGCGCAGAATCGAAATCGCGCAAGAAATTGGATAAATTGGAGGAGCTTGTCGAAGAAGAGGCTGATGATAATGAACAGGAGCACAATATCGATGACTTCAATAGAAATCGTTTCGCACACCAGCAACCTATCGAGGAAGAACCGCTGCCGAAGAAGAAGGGTATCCAAACTTTGCGCAACAAACTGCGTGAATCCCTTGATAATCTTAAAGCGGACAAAGCTACGGCGCAGAAACCGGCTGCATTGGATGTGAAACACTTGCTGGAGGATTTAAACAAGGCACTTCCAAACGCAGGCAAGGGTATTCCCAAAATGGGCAAACGGATGGGCGATGCCGACGCTGATAAAGCGAGAACTGCGGACGGAGATGAAACCGTTGGTTGCCTCGAAGATTTCGTAGATAAACTCGAAGAGCTGAAGCACAAGAAAGACCCACCACCAAATTGGGTGGTTGAACCGTATGAGAATAACTACCATCATGAGGGGTATGGGGAGGAAGGAGGACACGGACATGGCGGAAACGAGTACCGCAATGCCGACAAGAAAGACACCCTATTGCCCAATTTGAATTTGGAGAAGTTGATTAAACCGGTGGATCTGAAGAATCCATTGCTGCCAGGCGCTCGTAGCGACGGTATGGATGAACCGTTGGACCTACCCAAAATGATCAAAGATCTTGAGAAAAACTTGGAGAAAAATCTACGCATCCCGGGTTTGCCGCCATTCAACAATCAACGCCAGCATAAACCGTTGATACCCAAGCTGCAGGTCAACGGTCAGAATGTGGAACCTGAGGAGCAAAATCCAGCAAATCTTCGTCCGTTGCCTGAGATACACGATAGAATTCCACCGCCGCCGCAATTTCAGCACCAACGCAACTTCCCTGAGCAGTTTGGACCACCGCCACCGCAACAATTCCAGAATCAAATGAATCCAATGAATCAATTTCACGATCCGCGAGCTGATCAGATGCAGATGGAACCGTCGTTTGTCGGGGCAGCTCAACAGCATACCCAGCAGCCACAAAACCATCCGATTAATCACTTTGGCGTTATAATTCCGGAGGGCCACGAGCAACATCGCTTCCGACGCGATCTCGGCGATCAGCTGAAAAAGCAACGCATGTACTTTATTGGCGACGGCATCAAGCTGCCACTGCATATGCACCGCCTTGCAGATGGCACTCTTAATCTCAGCGTGGATCTGCAGAAGTTGTGTAAATGTAATAATACCGATTGCAAGAATTCCACTGCCAACACCAGTAACAGCCACAAGGCGAAGAACATGGTCAACATGGAGAATGATATTGCGGATGTGCCGCTCCTGATGGCTACTCCTAAAGAGTTTGCCACGGGTGATAAGGCCACTGAAAAGAAGAGCAAACATCTTATTAAACGCAGTCCCCGATTTGATTATTATAACTTAAAGCAGGAGCAGGAGCCTGCCGATGATGAGCGATTTGATGATCTTAGTCCAATTAAATTAATTGCAGTCGACAAGAGCGCCGACATTGAGAAGAAAGTCGCCAATTTTAACAAGGATATTAACGAGTATTACGCCAATGAGGATATTTTGAAAAATGAGCAGATACACGATGCTGACGACGCAAACGTGTTTTTGAAACGCCGCCTTGGTTTGCTAACCAATATCCTATCGTTCCTCCGCGATATTGTTATTGAAACCACTGAATGAGATTGATTGAATTTAACTGCTAATTAAGTGTTTCAATGGTATTTGAATCTTGAATTATTGTCATATATTGTGTATCCAAGTTTTTTACTTTTGTAAATGAATAAATTGTAGATTAAATAAATTATGCTTTTTAATTTTTTTAAATTCCTTCAATAATTCAAATTAATTTTTTTCGGTGCAGGGTTTAGGTCAGGCTCAAATATGAATTATGATAATAGTTTATTCTGCCCGGCGCCTCCGCTTTATAAAACCTTTTGCGGCGCCTGGTTGTTGGCGCGCTAGAGCGCTCGAACCGGAATGCGAACGATCGCGTAATAAACGTAATGAAAGTGGCACCATCATCGCCCACATTGCCTTTTTCTCTTCGGGCGTAGAAAATTTTCTGGATGCCATCGCATAACGGTTTGCCGAAGGCGGCGCCGACGGCGTTGTAATGTCAAGGATGTAAACCCTTCTGCTGGTCATAATTGCAAACACTCACACGCATCGGACGAAAGAAAGTGGCGTAATTCTAGAAAACAGCATTCAATATTGAGAACGATAAAAATTATCTCTAAGTTCACACGCATCCATAGCTTAAATCTTATTGCTTTCGGAAAATGAAATCCAAGCATAAAATTAAATGCATAATGTCCTTCCTTCCCACTCCGACGTTTACCCCGTCATAAGCCATATTATTTTATGATCTTTGCGAGCATGTTGAATGGCATTATTATTAATGTAATAAAATACAATGTACCTATTTGTGTCATTTTAGAAAATGTGGAAAAGCACCAGCATGTGATTGTGGTGCTGAAAACACATAAAGAAGATCACATTAGCAATGATTGCCAGCAAAGCGGTTATGGCAGAATTTATAAGATTATTTACAAGCAAATAAATAGAAACCAATCTTGAAATCTATAAAATTTGTCTTCAATACAATGAGATATTTCAAATTTATGCAGAGGTCCATGCGATTTCTATAGGAAAATTGATTAAGATGAAAATGTGAAATATCTATTAATTAGGCCGATGAAGTTTTCAGCGTGAAATTGCATTCAGTCTCCTCATTGCACGGCGCAAACGCAATTATTGCGAGAACGAAAAGGGGCGGGAAGTAGGTGGGTGATGCTTAGATTGCATATAATTAATTTTGGAGCCTTACGACGAAGGGTGCACGGATGAGCGTAACATGCGCGCATGCATTATGTAAAACGCGAGAGAGAAACTACTTATGCCTTCGCTTTGTAATGCAAGTGAAGTAAGCCGTAAACGCTATTAAAGTTCGGCTCACAAACAAAACACACCCCCGCAACCAACATCTATCCTATCCCTCCATCAGTCTGGGCGTCCTAGTGGTTATATACTAGAATACTCTTGCTCCTGCATGTGAGATTTATTGTTAAAAGTTCCTACTTTCACTATAAATATATTTTGTGATTTATCTCGGCCGTATCCTCATATAAATATTCATATAAAACTGACGAACGTCAGAGTTGGATTTATATTTCAATAATTATATGTTAAAAGGTCATCAGTGATAAAATAACTTCACTGTTATTACTATATCCTATTCATTCCGGTAATTAGCTTGTTATAGGTATTGTGGTTGGCAAGTAAACAGTTTCGCACACCAATATATATCACCAACGTAATGAGATATAATTTACCCGACTTATGTGGAAACCAATCACCTGATCAAAATATAAATTTGTGAATTACTAACATTATGGTACAGACACGTGTCGTGTATAAAAACCAATAGCAAACTCCAAACGGCCTTCAGTTCATTCATTTCGCGCATCAGATTCACATAATATCTCAATGTCGGATGTACACCGAAACAAAATAAATAAATAATGAATAACGTAATCGCACAAACATGACGACGCGCAATTGTACGCATGCCAAAGACCCATCAACAATTTAAACTCACTACGAATAGTTAACACGCAGAGTGCTGACGAATCGAATCGAAAATCTAAACTAAATTTTCTACCAAGATGATTGCGACAAATAAATTTCGCTATGGGATCGAAGCGCCTGTCTTTTTGGTTTTATTCGCCATCACACTAAGTGGTAAGTGCATAATTGCTTCAAGATATAAGTGATAACATATCAATACAATCATTTGCAGCCCCGGCAAGTTCAAATTTTATTATTTACCGAACATGTTACGTGACAATGGGTCGTAACGAGTCAGACTGTTCACGCCTCGGTGTAAATACCACTGACAACGCGACCATAGAGCTAGAGGCGGAGGTGCAGGCCGTCGCCAACTATATCACCATCACGGTGGAGATGCTTGCGCTGGTCGTGCCGTGCATCCTCTGCATGTTCATCGGGCCGTACTCGGATAAGCGCGGTCGTAAGCCGATACTGATCGTATCGTTGACAGGTAGTAATAATAGATAATTACCCTAATGAGATTGCATGATTGATGAGCGCTAGCGACTAACAAATAGAATTATTGTAGGCTATTTTTGTTCCTTCATCATCAAGGCCATCATCGCCGCCATACCGGATATGAGTCCTTGGTACCTGTTTCTTGAAGGTGTGCCAATTATGCTCACCGGTGGCATGACCTCCTTCATCATGATAGCATTCTGTTATCTGATTGATGTCTCGCCACCCGAAAATCGTGGCCTAAGGTAAATAAATACATAAAATTTGTTTGTTCCGTAATACCGATTCAAATTTTGACTTATTTATCAGAATGGGCATCATGGAGGCATCGCTCGGTCTCGGTGTACTCATTGGACTGCTGCTTAGCTCGCATGCGTTCTTCTGGTTGGGTTACACCGGTCTCTTTGTGCTCTGTCTATGCATTATTGGGGTAGCTCTATTGTTGACCATCTTCCTATTGAGGGAATCCATCAAGCAGAGTGATTTACAGCCGAATGTGAAATTCTTCACCTTTGAGCATATTAAAGAAATGTGTCGGACGACATTTAAACCACGTGAAGGCTACAATCGCCTGGTGCTGCTCACCTGTATTGGGTCCGTTATCCTTTATGTGATGGCCGAGGCAAGTGGCGGAGCGGAGGGGTTGCTATTGCGTGCCAAATTCCATTGGAATCTGGAAAAACTCACCAACTACGGCAGTATGCGTATTGCCATTTCGATTGTGGGAACGTGCGTGTGCATATATGTGTTTCACACGTTGCTGAAGATCTCCGAGTGCGTGTTGGTCATCGTGGGTTTGTGCTTTTGCGTAGCGAGTACGAGTATTATTGTGGTGGCTCAATATGATTGGCAAATCTATACCGGTATGAAACAGGCATTGATCGAATGAAGATAATGAAGATATGTGGTTGTTTCAGCTGCGGGTATTCGTGTGATGGCTGGTCTTATCAATCCGATGATACGAAGCATTGCCTCCAAATTGATACCACACGATGATGTTGGCAAAGTATTTTCATTTGTTGTTTCAGTCGAGACGTTGATTGCAATTCTAATTGGACCGCTTTACACGGTCATCTATACCAATATTATGCACGTGTTTCCTGGGGGCTTCGATGTGATTCCCGTTTGTTTGTACTTCGTCATTATCGTTAATTTTGTGTAAGTAATTCTTATCTTCTTCCGCAGTTAATATCAATGAATTAACATACTTGTAATGTTTTAGATATATGTATAATCTACATAAACGGCCTAATGCGATAATATTCGTAAGTGACGGCAAAAATCATCTCAAACCATAGATTAATGTATTTATTAAAAAAACGTCAATTATAATTAATTAATGTGTATTGTGATGTTTCCATGTACCAAAGTAATTGGAATTTTATGCTGTGATTCCATTTTTCTTGGTCTGTCGCTCCCTTTTCTGGTAATACTCGTTCGATGCAGCATTGGAGGACTTATCATGTTTGATTTTGGGTAGTTTTTAATCCAATGTACTTCTTCGGCACCTCCGCGAACATTACGAGCACCAGCAAAAAATCCCAATATTGGCGGGCGTGATCTCCTTAAACGACCAATTTCTGGCAAAGAAGTTGGTTGGTACTCGTATTTTGGAACCAAATCTAAAAGCAAATAATGTTAACTACTTTATTTAACAATTGGACTTTTTTACCAGCAGAAATATAATGAAATATAACGAAGAAGAGTATTGCTTGCATTAGTTTCGTCATGTTGTTTCTCGTCGTGCGCGTTTAGAAATGAATTGGAGTTCAAAGCTTATCACAATTTAATTAATTGAGAAACATAAATACTTACTTATCTTGGTTGCAGACATTTAATAAATTTATGTTGTTCATTATCATATGCAACTCTAATTTTTAATAAAATTTCACAGAGATGCATGGAATCTCCTATTATATACTCAATGACATCATTCAGAAATAATATCTATGAACCCACACTTTACTGTCAGAAGTATACTTGACCAAATCGGAGTACAATGCGGCCGCTATTGTGAATCCAAATCAGATCTTCTTAAGCTTGAAGGATAAAAACTTATGCTGCAGAGATAGGGGGCGAGCGACTCACACGACTTTCATATGTTGCCGTCTGCAAACTAAATCCTGAAGGATTGCGGACGTAATAGGGATTGTTCGTCTGTGTGATAGCATCCCCAGGGTCGCCAATGATGAGCGCCCCCCAAAAAGAAAAGATCGAATACGTGCGTAACAATTGTTTCCCGAAGAAAAAAGCTTTCATTTGTTTGCAAGATATTTATCTATATGGCTATTTTTGGAACGTCCACCTTATAAACTTGCACTGAAGTGAAACATATATATTATATAAAAGAGAAAAATGTTAAATTAAATTTTCTTATATCTTCTTTAGCAATTGTACTAGGAATATTAATTTGATATTTTATTTAATGTCGCATTAGTGCGGCTGGCTGGACCGCGTGCATGATAAAGCCGTGTACATGAAATTATTCGCAGCCAAAACCACATGTTATTCATGCATAATGCATAAAATATTAGGGTTTGCTTTTAAAACGTCTGAATATCTGTTTTACACCGTGCTCACGTACGCATACGTCGCGCCGGCGCGGCGTCGTGACGGGTTCTTTTTACATACAACTTCAGTAGGTCGTTAAATTATTCTTAGTACACTCAATTCTCGACGACCGCAATGTGATTCTCAAAATTAAAATTAATAACGCAATGCAAATTGGCCATCAAATTAATTCAGATATATTTAAATCTATGCCAAAAGCGATGGTTGGGTTTGATTTGAAAGTAAAATGGTCCGCATAAAGAAGTACAATAATTGAGTGCTGATTGTAAACGCCGCTGTAACTATAAATAAATTTATTTTTCATTTGAAACATTGAAACATTGAAACAATTTATATGAAATGTTGAATAATTAAAGTCGTACATACTTTTTTCTCTGCGAAAACGCATAAATTAGGTCTTGTCACATATGTGGCTCTCTGTTAGTTATTTTTCTTTTCTTGACTTAATTACTTCGGGTGCATACCATTCGATAGTTTAAGGCTTGAAAACGTCGCCGCTTATTTTGACCGACAGTGCAAAATGTCCAATTCCAATACAATTTCCTCGAGTGCTTTTTTATCTAATACCTTTCTACGCACTCATCACAATGCCGTCGTCCGCCATATAGCGCCTACCATCTTCCACTCCGAATGTATTCAATTAAAAGACGTGATCGATTGTTCACCTCACGTTTCTAATAAACCAGATAGGTGTTTAATTATTTTGCCAATTCGACGAAAACCTTATACTTGATTGATTAATTAAATGGTATATAGAAAGGATTTTGTCTGGAAAACTAAATAATTCAAGATTACAAAATATATTTCTCTTATTTTTGTAATTAATGTTCCTAAAATTATAAAATTTCCGAAATGATTATTAGCTGGATTGGATAAAAATCCAAGTATTTTATACCCGGCGGCAGTAAGCAACTGGCAGCGCAGGGCTAAGCGTAATTAATTAAAGAAATGTTTCAGCGTTCGGAATTAATTAAACAACGTGACGGCGGCGGCGGACGTAAATAAATTGCTCTGCCATGCGGAAAACAATAGTGGCCAGCAGCGGGCCGTACCATCAACCTCGTGGTTGGCCGACCGGGCCGCTTAGCGTGCGCATCGATTTTCTAATTAGCTTTGTTATATTATAGGAAACGAGAATGGCGAACAGCATCGTTGCTGGCGTTTGCTGCAGCGCAAAGTGCTCAACAAGCTGCATCGACCGCTAAAACGCTTGTTCAACATCAAACGCGCGCGTCAACCGAGCCTTTAAGTTAGGCGGATCAACGTTTAACAATTCTATGAATATCTTATCAATATGTAATATCATACAGACAATAGTGAGCTTTACTTCATATATCTGCTTCTTGTGCATAATATTGAGCTGACGCAAAACAATTCAAATATTTATATTAAACCTTTATTGATTTAAATATGATTCGATATGTCCTTTGTCCTTTGCTTTAAATACGACTGAGTGCGAGATGAAAGTTGTTGGCACTGGCAGGAGTTTACGAACTTGTTTCAAAATTGCAGTCGATCATTATTTATCACTCATGTTCGTGCTAACTTTTCCCTCTGTCGGTTTTGCAGCTTGTTGCATGCACAAAGTTACTGCTCGCCGAATGAGCACTCTCCTGATGAATCAATTAGTGGCTAAAAAGTTTTTTAATAAAAAAAAGTTATGCACGCACGAGTACACGTCAATTTCTTGGTATAACGAAAATGACATATTTACCGTAATCAATATTTCCTATGCAAGCTTAACAACTTGCTAGTTTTGTAAACTAATAGCACCAAGGTACGATCGGCTGGCGCTTCGATGTTATCGCTTTGGAGTTGGTAATTGCCTGGATTATGCATCATCCTGGCGTGCAACTTCTCTCGTCCATTATCAGATCAGATGAGATGCTGGAGCGCTGCT
>JARJDR010004124.1:0-21722 GCA_030264135.1 Myllaena sp. GC000078 | reverse complement strand
GGGGGGCAGGGACGACGAAACCCACGCGCCCTCGCCGACCATCCCCCCCCCCCCCCCCCCAAAACGACTGAGAGGTCATCGTAGACGGGGGGGGGGGGGGGGGGGGGGGGGGGGGGGGGGGGCGAGAGAAAGAGTGCACTCACTCACTGGCTGCTGGATGTGATGGGCATAATTGCCGATGCGGTTACTGTGCATCAGCGGTGGAAAAAGTGTTGTAAATGTGCTCTCCGGGTTTTATTGCGAGCATCAGCGCCTGGCCCATCATATTTCACATGATTGAAGCGATGATTCGTCACGGGCAGAAGCAGCAGGAGAGTGTTGTTTATGTTTATGGCACTCGCGCGGTTTCGAAAATTGAAATAATATCAGTTCAGAAGCGCTATGTGGAAAGATAGAAAAAATCACGTCTTTGACAAATGAATGTGATCGCATATAAGTAAGTGCAATTATGAATGGATTAGGCTCTGAACTGAGTGAGAAATAAGTAAGTATGTGAAAATTAGAGTAGAAGAACACTTAGAGATCTATTTTTATAATCATCGTACCAAACCGCAGAGGCGCAGAGAATGGGAGACGCTTTGAAGTCATAATAATGCATATTTTTAAATGCTAACCAGAAGCCGCCGCAGAAGCAGTGAGTGATTTTTAACGACCGAGCAAGTGATCCATAAAAAAAGCGCGTCCGCTGTTGCTTTCATACCGAATATTAATCGTCTGCTAATTTTGTTCATCAAGTTGGGAATAAATCTTGTCCGCTGACAACTCAAGTGGTCTCTGTCGATTGCGCCAAAAATCAATGTCAAGCACATTAAGTACTTATAACTATAACATAAGTTTGTAGATAATTTCGTATAAGTTGAAAGAAATTGTCAATTTCCAATTCATATGAACAATACTTACTACTAAGATCATATTTCGTCCTAATTTCGAAATCGGAAGTTCATTTACAGCTTCCTCGTCTTAAGTAATAGCATGAAAGACAAAACATTAGAAGCGCAGCATCCTCACGCATAGAGCATCGTTGACGCAGTCATAAAACATCGAAATTAGTTTTTAAATAGTTTTTAAGTGACTCACTTTGTGCTTAAGCCGATTGCGAAGCATTTTAAAGTGTCGCTTTTATTGGTGTGATCTTAATATTAGTACGATTTATTTTCGACGCTTTCCATGGCAGATGTAATGGTTCACCTCCAATTAAACTACTCGATTCTAATATTAGTCGAGCTATTACACATTAAGTATGTATGTATGTATATGCAAATTGTATACGTGGATAAAATTACACATTTTATGAACTATAAAATGGGACAAATTGCAACATTGAATAAATCGGTCTATCGAATGATAAAATTAAAATATTCTTTCACTGCTATTGAATAATCCTATAAAAGTACAACCTAGGTACTTGCGCATGTAAGCATTAATTTAAGTAGACTTAATTTATTCTGAATATACTGCATCTGAGTGACATCTATTAACGTTTCGCCGAATTAATCAGCTTCTTGCTGTGCATCCGGTGCATGTTTACAAACAACAGCTGAAAGAGCTGAAAGTAAAATTGTGGCTCAACCAAATTAAATCCATTAAATCCGATTAGGATTAATACAATTAAGTATTATAGCAATGAATCTCTTCTTCCTGTTATTAACATTCATCAGTGCATTTATTACCAACGCAAACACTTTCAATGAGGAATATTGTGATAAAAACGTGCAAGACTGCAATAAACCAAACCAGACTAGGTATGTATCGAATCTGTGTTTGTATCTAATTTCCTTTTAATCGCTTAATAATACGCAGGTACTTATTTTACGATGTCAACCCACCAGAAGGCTTTAATCTCCGTCGCGACGTTTACATGAGATATGCGATCTTTGCTAGGAAATTATCCCAGTCCAAAAATCCCAAATTAAATAATATCCAACTGGTTCTACCACCATGGTCTAATATTTACCATTGGAAGCAGACCAATGAACCAGAGCATCTGCCCTGGTCTTTGTTCTTTGATGTGAACAGCATGAAGAAATTTGCTCCAGTCATCGAAATGCATGAATTCTTCACAAGTTGGTATTGGATTTATTTTCATTCACAGTCTTTCATTAATTCTTTATCTTCATGAGTTTCTACTGTGTTCTATCACATTTAGATTTGGAGAGAACCTATGGATATGTCAAGATTGAAGAAGTCTATGTCCTTCAACACTTTGAAGACATGTTTTCATCTGGGAAGTTTGAAGAGAAGATGTCTCTGAGTCCATGCCAAAAAGAACCCTCACCGAATTTTTATTACTACCAGAATGTAACAGCAATCAATGTGCAGTGTTTGTCCTTTCATGGACATACAGCATCATTGAGCAAAATTCTTCAAGAAACTGATGCAAAGTATGAATTTTACTCCAATTTGATTGTTATTTAAATGAGCATTGATTTGTCTCCAGAACAATATATTTTGATCATGGAGAAGTCGCCTTGCATGATCGCTTTGGAGACGATATCTACTGGAAATGTCGTCGAAGTATGCGTTTCAACAAGGAATTAATCCAGATTGCCAAGGACTTCCGGCAGAGGTTTCTCAATTCCACGGATTTCGAAGACCACACCGAACTGCCGGCGGATTGGCGTGAGGAGCATCCAAGACGCGACGCAATCGGTGGCCCCTATCTGGCTATACATCTACGAAGAAGGGATTTTGTTTGGGGCCGCCCGAAACATGTCCCAAGCATCGAACGCACCGCGGAACAAATCCGCGATAAACTGCTCGAACTCAACTTGGAGACCATCTACATTGCAACTGATGCGCCCGCCACCGAATTCGAAGAGCTTAAAGCATTCCTATCACAAGATATCAACGTGTTCAACTTCAAGCCTAACAAAGAGGTGAAGAAGCGGTATAAAGACGGTGGTATTGCAATCATAGACCAAATAATCTGTGCGCATGCCAGATATTTCATGGGGACGTACGAAAGTACGTTTTCGTTTCGAATTCAGGAAGAGCGTGAAATTCTCGGGTTTCCTCCGAGCGCGACTTTCAATCGACTGTGTGGAAATGATGAATATGATTGCGAACAGACTGCAATGTGGAAAATAGTTTATTAGGGTGTAATTATATTTGTAACAATACTCAAGTGCCATAACAATAATAATATAAGCTAATAAATAACGTTATTTGTTTTCAGTTTTACCAATCAGGTCTTGCTCTTTCTTTAGTTCCTTTTGCCTTTGTTGTTGCTCCAATTTGTCTATCTTTTCCTTGTGTTGTTTTAATCGCAGTGCTCTCTTGTTTAATTTCACACTTTTGTCATGAATCATAAGCATGTCCTTCTTGATGTTGAGCAGTTTGTTTTGATAGGTGCTCACCACATCAAAAATCTTTTGCAGGTCGACCGAGTTTTGTGTCCATGATACTTTTAGGTTCTCATCATGCAGTTGCTCATGTATTACTACTTGCTTCTCTCTACAATATAACAAAAATTCAATCTACTAATGATTGATGAGGATAAAGAAAGTTACAAAAGTTCATCAAGACTGGATTTGGTTTTTTGCAATTCTGGCTGGTATCTATTGACAAACCCGTCGGTTAGTTTACTGATCACAGTGTCGGAGAATATTTCTTTGTAATCACTGCAAGTTACTTTGTTATCAACAAATTTAGTTCGCAAAATACGTGGAAATTATACTCTGTACTATTCTCCGTTAGGTTTTCGTTGTTATTGGATTCACTTGACGCTGCCATTGTTAATGATTAATAGAAATCTATCAAACTATTAATTAAAGTATTGATATAAGAGAAAATATTAATAGTTGTTAAATAAAATGGAAAAACAATAAAATATGAAAACAGCTGATCACCAAACATAACCACAAAGCTATGCTATTTACAAACATTGCAGCATGGCAAGTTGAAAATTGTTTGTCATTGTGGGATAAAATTAATAGAATTCACGACATAAATGGTACGAGATGGCTGAAAACGCTGAAGCTGTCGAGACTACACAACCATCCAGCAAAAATCTGCGGCAAGCAGTTCTCAAGCTCATCGAGGAAAAAGAAAAACTCGAGAAAGAGATTCAAGATCTCCAGCAAATCTTAATGAAGGTATGTTCCTATTGTAACATTAGCATTTTTTAAAACCAATTACGTTTTGCAGAATAATGTTGGAATGAACGATCCGCTCGTAGACGAGGAAGGTTTCCCTCTGCCAAATGTTGATGTCTACCAAGTTCGACATGCAAGGCATTTACTTATTTGTAAGTTTCATGGGAGACTTGTCAGATCAAATTATACCAATTGTATTTCACAGATAAGCAGAATGACCATAAAGCTCTAATGAGGCAAATTGAAATGGGAATTGCTGAATACTACCATGAGACACCCCCAGCAGCAAATGGTGTTAGGGGCGAAGAAGATGAGAAGGATGAGCCAACAACCACCACATCTGAGCTGGAAACAGTCCAGACACAACACACCCTGCCTTTTGCCTACATTAATATCACCCACCCTGGTTCACCAGCAGATGCAGCAGTATGAAAATGCAACAATTCGCATTGTGAAGTCAACATATTGATATCAAATTGTGTTACAGGGCATTCTTCAGGGCGATATGATTGTGGAATTTGGATCAATCAACGCGCAGAATTTCCGTGGCATCGCAGATATTGGCACAGTCGTCCAGCATTCGCACGGCAGCGCAATCCATGTGGTGATCCAGCGCAACGGACGCCTGCGCCACGTGCAACTGGTTCCGCGCGAATGGAACGGTCAGGGTTTGCTCGGGTGTAGCGTCCTACCCGTATAAACTTCTGCCCACCACACATTGATATAGATTTTAATAAATATTCTGGTAATTTACATTAATTCCTTTTTCGATGCCGAATGCGATGATCGGTTGACCATCGGAACAACGAAAATTTGTCAACTTCCGGTTGTCTTCTGTCTGCATTGAACCACGCGATTAAGGCACGGAGGATCGATCGCGAGGCATATAATAGTTGAACTTGTTCATGTGGTGGTTTGGCATACGGCTGGCGCCCTTATCTGCAGCACCGCCGCTGCCGGGATACGTGCGAAACGGCGGCGAACGCGTTGAAAACGAGTATTCAGCCATGCCGCCGCTATACCTCGACGTTGTTGTCCCATGCGATGTATTCATACTGCGCCCGCTGCTTGCACCTCCACCTCCTCCTCCTCCACCACCTCCGCCTCCTGGGTGCTTCGACAGGTAAGAGTTATAATACTTACGCAGTTTAATCTCATTCAGCTTATCGCCCTGCGTCTTAGGCTCGATGCCATGCAGCATCTTAAACCGCTTCGGGACCCCATTCTCCTTGTTGCGATCGTTGGCGGTGCGCGTGCGTAGCACTTCCGGTTCCATACGATGCACCGGCGACATCCGGCCGGGGCACTCCGAAAGCGCGCGCTTGTGTTGGATATTCTGCGAGCCGCTCTTGTGTCGAGTCTGCCACGACTTGCTGTAGATCCCAAACTTGTGGTGCGGTAGCTTATCACCATCGCCGTACTGTTGCTCGCGGAACGCATGGCCTTCCTTCCACAACCACGGCTCGATCTTCTCCAGCCAGCCCTGCTGCTGGCCGATGACGCTACCCGGTCGGCAGATGCGCATCCATGCGATCGCCTCCTTCGCCGAGAACTGGAAGTGCTTCATGATGTACGCGCCGATCAGTGAGCCGGTGCGTCCGAGGCCGGCCTGTCCGAAAACAAAAAACAGCAGGTGAGCAACGGTTACATTATCATTTGCATAAGTTACCTTGCAGTGCACGGCAATGGCGCCCGAAGTGCTCTCGGCAATCTGCAGGAACTTAAGGAGCACGTGCTTGGGCGGCGTGGTGCCATCCGGAAAGAAGAGATCATAATGATCGATGCCAGCCGCCGCAAACACGTACGAATCGTACAGCTTGTTGTTGAGCCGCACCACCGCCTTTATATCGTTCTTGAGGAAGTACTTGATGTAAAACTCAGGCGAATGCCCATTGAGCGACACATCCTTGTCGATGGGCCCAATCAGCGCGAGAAACTTGCGCGGCACCAGCCAGTTGAAATCCCCATTCTGGATCTTATCATACGTATCGTACTCGGACGCGCTGAAGTCGTTGAAGTCGAAGAAGTTGAGCACGTGCGCCTTTTGCACGCCCTGCAGGCAATCGAGCAGCTTGATCGTGTAGCGCGAGATGCCCTGCGACGCGTCCACAAACTGCCTGAAAGCGCCACCGGCCTCCGCCAGCTTCTTGCACACCGCCTTCGGCTCCATACGAAGGTAGATGACGCAGTAGGCGCCGATGAGGTACGCACTGTTCACGCGCTTATTGGGGTCCGCCGACGTGAAGTGCACGATGCGCCTCATCGGCGCGCATTGCAAGAAAGATTTGATCTTTAAGCAGTATTTGTACAGGCAGGAGATGTTCAGCGGGCCAAAGTCCATGTAATAGTTCATGTAGACGTACTCGTCGTCGACGTTGAAGTAGAACGTGTCGGGCGTGTTTTTGATCGCCGCCGACGTGTCCGCATAGGTGACGGCAAAGTACAACCGGCCTTCGTACAGCTCGACGATGTGCTCGATTTCGGGGCTGATGCGTTCGCCGGCGCCGGGCGTTGGGTCGTGGTGGTCATGGTAGGCACCACCACCGCCGCTGCTGCGGGACATCATCTCGCCTTCCTTCCTTCCTCTCGTCAGGACATTAGTATGCGCTGCTGGTTGGGCAACGCCTCCACTTATCGCCGCAGAACGCCACGTAGGCGAGAAAGTGCAGAAGGTAGTTCAATGAGAAGGCCAAAAGTACTAGAAATGTTTGCTGGACGACCTTTTTCATATTTCGATAAATTTTGATTGCGCGCCGGCTTTTGCCGCGCCGTCGAAAGTGAGGGCGAAATCTTGCAAATCGCGTCTCAGAGCATTGCCGTGCTCGCACACAACAACGCCTCGCGCGCACTAAATTTCGCCCGTTTTGTTCTCCTTGCGATTTGGGACCTAATGAGCAATGTTTTCCGGCTTAATTTTACTGACAATTTGCGAGTGATGTGCGCTGATTCGCATGTCAACACGACAGAAATTTATGTTACAAAACGTATCAATCTCCCGCGTAAAGAAGTTACATTTTTCAAATCATTTTTATCTGATTGTGTTCACAATATACATATATCTCGAATAAATTATTTAACAAAATTGCGAAACGTTTCTTTGTGTGGGGGAATTGCTATAATTGCAATAATAGTCGAATTTCTTTTGCGTTTTTGCGATTCTTTTTTGTTTCGGCATGAGAAACCCGATAGATATAATGATCGATTATGAGCCTAGTAATTGATGGAATGGAATAAGTTCATTTTTTACATATGCATATCCGCGTGCGATTCAATCAATACCAGATGAATACAAATCCAAAATTGAACGTTTGCGAAGCTAACTAACTATATGCGGGTATAAAGCCCAATAATTATAAATTGTTACACGTTTAAATTAATTGTGAATAACAAATAGATCTGTGTGTGTGTGTGTTTTGTGTCGGTTTCTCTCGCTCGTTAACAAATACAATTGTACAATCATTCAATAGATGGTTACACCCTCTATTTCGGATGAAGTTGAAGCAAATTATTTGGATAAGATAAAAATACATTGACAACCGAGCGAGGAAGAACGAACGCACGCGCGTAATACTAATTCACACTTGGACTATATTCGCATTCGTTCGCGTTGTATAAACGTTGCGTCCAAACCTGCCTCATTGAACGCGGAAAGAACGATTCTGTATAAAACAACTAAATCATTTGTATATATCCATTAATCCTCTAACATTTTCTCTTATCATATTTACAGTTAGCGCCCTGTACGTTTTGCATCCGCCATCATTTCATATATGAATCTAAATAACTCTCTACACGAGCGCAATTCACACCTACGCCCTGCGCGGCGCGAGGAGGAGGGAATATCGCTTCTAGATCTCCAAGCCCTCGTACGACACACCGCCCTCCGCGTCGGGATTCTCAATGCGCCCCTTGAGGTGCTTGATCGTGTTATTGAAGTGCTTCGTGATCTGCTCAGTCTCCTCCGAACCGTCCAGATTCGGAATCTCCTCCTTGATCTTCCCAATCAGCTGGTTGAGTATTTGCACGCTCACCTGGTCGTTACCGTTCTCAAAGAAGTAGATGTAGTGATTCAGCAGCTCGACAAACAGCTGCACCTGCACACTGACATCCATACACTGGTTGGCGATGCGCACGCCCTTCTTCAGGCACTCCACCACACGCTTCCCATTGCGCATCTCCTGCTTGTCGGTCGCCAGACTCTTGCCGCTCCAGAAGAGGTGCGAGCACGTCGCCACGCCTCGACACTGGTCCGGCTTCTTCAGCAGCTTCGACGCGGCAAGTGCGCACTGCGTGATCAGCGGGTCGGCGTTCTCCTCCGAAAAGCAGGCGATCTTCTCCAGCGTGCCCACGATGAGCGTGATCGCCGCCAGCTGTGCCTTGGAATCGGAGATCTCGTCCTCGTAGAGGCTGAACGCCTGTGACATGAACTCGTAGGCGACCGTTTCGTGGTTCTCGAAGCCGATCTGATCGATGGCGAGCGCGCCCTGCAGGAAGAGGCGCAGCGGCAGCTCAGCGAGTTCCGCTTTGACCAGCGCCGAAATGGTCGAGTGGCAGAACTGGAAGATCTTCTGGCATTTCTTCTCCCACATCTCGTCGTCCGCGCGCAGATCGCGATACTTGAATGCGAGCTGAAACGCTTGAAAGATGAGCGGCGGTAGTGTGTGCTTAATGCGCTGCTGGCCGCCGGCGCCGAGAATCTTGCGCGCTGTGTTCAGTATCAGGTACTGCTGATCGGCGGAGTCGCTGCGGAATTGATGGATGAGTCGCGCGAGCAGACTCTGCTCCTCGGCGAGCTCCTCGATGTCGATGGGACCACGCGGCTGATCGCTCTGATCGCTCACCAGCGTCGACACCAGACTCAGCGCCTGCTCCACGCCGTCCTGCGTCGGTATGATCGTCTCGCTATCGAGCGTGTTGTTCAGTATATACATGCTCAGCGACTTTCGGCCGTAGTAGTCCAGGTGCTGCATCAGCGCGGCGTAGTGTCGCAGTTTCAGTACGGTGAGCACGTTGTTGTAGTGATCCACGGGAATCTTCAGCAGCTTGGACAGCTCCTTGGCAACCATTGTGTTGTTGTCGGAGCGCTCCATGCCAAACAGCTGAAACATCTCCACGCTGTTGAGCATTACCTTATCGATGTAGTCGACGCGGTCCGGATAGCATTTAAGCGCCAGATTGACGAGCGCCACCTGCAGCGCGACCATATCCTCCGGCGGCAGGTATTGCCGCGTGGAGATGATCGACGAGATCTGATCGGAGAACACTTCGAAGAGCTGCACGTCAGCGGGCACATCATCGCCGGCCGGCATACCGGCGCTACCTTCCGTGCGCTGGCTGTAGTTCGCTAACCGCTCCATCAAACTGATGACAATGTTCTTCACGTTCACGCCCGACTCCAGCTCGGCGCACGACTTGAGGAACGCGTTGAGCGTTTGAATGTGGAACTCGTCGGGGAACACTTGGATGATGCACTCCATGAGGTACTCCTGCGCGATGGCGTCGCGACAGCTCACCACCTGCTCGAGAATGCCGGGCAGCACGGACTTCTGGTACTTTTCGAGCGTCACCGACTCCAGCTGGCTGAGGCGCACGAGATTCGTGCCGACCAATATCCGCAGCTCTTCGCGCTCGCGCTCCCGATGCTGGCGCTCACGCGAGTGCCCCTGGTGCTGCATGCGCACCCACAGCTTGTTCATCTCGGCGAAGTTCATCAGCACGAAATCGATGGAGTCCTTCACGGTGCCCTCGGCCACGTCCTCGCCCGTGTCGGGCACATCAGGCAGCACGTTTCTCGTGCACTGCAGCAGATAATTGCGCAAAAACAGGCCGCGCAACGGATGCTGCACACCTCTGCACATCTCCACCAGGTCCTTGAGGAGATTGCGCTTAAACGTCGGATTCGTCTTGATGTACACCAGGCCGACGGTGATGAGGAGATATAAACGCGGCACTATGTTGCCGGCGTATTGCACTAGCTCGTACAGATCGGACACCTTGCGACCCTTCTGGAACTCGTCGGTGAGGAACAACTCCATGTGGCGCAATTCGTCCGTCACGGACATGTCTGCAAATGCACCCAATCATATGTTACTCATGTTATATAAGTCATATCAAGATCATAATCGAAACTCACATAGTTCATAGTAGCTCTTTGGCGAGAGCAGAGAGGTGCGGAGCTCCCCGAGCATAAGACTGGCAGTTTTGAGTGCATCCATCAGTTTGTCCTTGTCCAGATACCTTTTCATTTGAAATGCATGGTTCTTGACCAGCGCGAGCGCTTCGTCGAGCAGCTTCTCCTGCTCCTCGACGGGCGACGACTGTTGCGGCGTCGTCGGCTGCAAACACGAAGACGTTCATTATCATCGGGGCGAACAGTCGATTCGGGGGGTAGTAAAGGGAAAGAAACCGGACAATTCCCCGTCCGCTAATTAGCACCAAGTGGTTGAGGTTAACCCGCCCCCGCGAAAGGGGCCAGACAACAACTCGCATTACCGATTTGTGATCGAACAGATTCGTGTAGTTTACGTTCCAATTGAGATTCTGAAAGGAGCTCATCGTGGTGCGAACATTCGGACGGGCCGCGGCGTACGACGAAAAACATTAAAATCTACACACTTACCATTTTCAGATGTCAAACACTGGTTTTTTTTTGCGCGCAGGCAGCGATCCGGCGTTGCCGTCGTCGTCGACGTCGTCTGCAAGGACGAATTTCGGCCTCTCACATCCACCGCCGCCCACACACACACACACATACGCTTACCACTTACAAATGTGGTCAATTAATTAACACTCGCCACGAAAAAATTGATTACATCGATTTTACTTTGAATAATTTTCGGTAAAATACCGAAACGGGGTAAACCTAACCAAATTTATGAGCTATTTGCATACTGGATTGCGGACAATCGGCAACCACGTTTAAATGATAGCCATTTGTAATTAGAAATAAATAATTTACATCATTTGAATATGCTAATTATTGTAATATACATATACCTATCAACTCGCTTTCTCGTCGTTTTTGGCGGCCTTCATCAATTCGTGCAACTGCACGATTTGATCGTCATTAAACCAATTAATTTCGTTAATCGTCATTTGCCGACCAATTGTCTCGCGACTAGACTGCGGCCCTTTGAGACCCAACTGCTTGGTGACGGTAATCGCGTAATCCTAAAATTGCACCCTTTTATCAATGCCAATCAATCAATGTTAATTGAATTGATTACGTACAGCCCATTGATGCATAAACACCATCGCCTCATCGTTGGTGCACTTTTTATGCAATCTAAACTCGCTCTTCACGTAGTTATCGCCCAAGACGCGCATCTCGAGCGGTAGGCCGCGATGCAAGCGTAAGATCGTCTTGTACAGGTTGCGTACGCGCTGCACGTGCGTGGTCATCAAGCCAGATTGAAGTGTTACAAGTGTTAATTAGTAAAAGACGATTATTCTAATGCTGCCGAGCGCGTCGTACAAAAAATAAACCAACAATGCACAACAATGTGTGACATTGAGGTTATGTCAGTGCGATTTACCTGCAGTTTTTACTGACTTTTTGCGGAAATTTTACAATACTTATCGGTTTGCTATCATGAGCACTGATTGTGAGCCAGCAAGCAATGTGAAACGCAAGCGCGGGAATGTCGTCATCGATTTGAGAGGCATCGCTGCAAATACATCTGGTAAATTTCCATTTCATTGCTGTCCAAAACTGCAGGCTGCAGATTAACAACAGTTTCAGAGCATACGCCCACACCTACAAGATTCATAAGAAATTGCGAGGAAGTGGGCCTCTTCCAAGACCTGCAGAATGTCAACCCGTTCGAGGAGGGCTTCCGCAACGCGCTCACCGGTGACTGCATGCCCAAGACAAAACCTGCTTCTGATGATACCCTACACACTCCCAATGTATTCCCACATATTATAAGTGTATGCACTGTGGCTGATGGCTCATCATCTCAAGCGGAAGCCCTCCCCATTAACAATGCTGAAGATTTGGAGAACAAGACGAAGAAAGATGCCACAACAACTCCTGTTGAGTCCATGCAATCCCAAAGTAAAAGCAAGGACAAATCAGTGGTAAATAAAGAAAAAGTCAAGACTCTGATTAAGACGGATGTGAAATATGCGCAGTATCGCCGCGAGCGCAATCGCATATCGTCGCAAACGAAGCGCACGAAGAACAAGCGCTCCCTCGAAGAGATGCGGGAGTATATCAATCACCTGGAGAGGACGAATAGCTATCTGACGCGCAACAACGTCGAATTGCAGCGGGAGGTGAAGAATCTGAAGCGGCATTTGCGGCAGGTTGTCACGAATATTGTACAAACCCCTTTGGAAGAAAGCAACATGTTGCGAAACTCCACATGTCGTTCGATAAACAGCTCGGAATGCAAATTGTATAAAAGCCGCGTGCAGTCGACGCCAGTCGCAATAGCGCCAAGACCGATCCTCCCGAAAGGGACACCTTTAACGCCGATTATTAAGATTGCGCGTACGCCTTTTGTGAATAATAATCAACAACCGAAAACTGTGGTGTTGCGTGTACTCAATCCGACTGCCTATACATTGGTTACAAGTACTCCGATTGCAAATGTTGCACAGGATAAATGTACTGAACCAGATTCTACATTGTGATTGGAATTACATAATTGATATTTTAAGTTAACTGTGCCATTGGAAGACAAATACATACTTAGGTTTAAAAATGATGTTTTTTTTTTGAACTTCCGGTTGTCTAATGAGGGAATCGACCAATCACCGGTGTGATTTGAAAGTTGGGTAGTTTCATGGTGGTGGATGCGATTCTCAGAGGGCGCTCTTAGGAAAGCGACCAATCCTCGGTGCCCTCGGTGTTTCGTACTGTCAAACTCAAGCGCGTCGGTTGCGTTGTAATTGCGTTGAGTTCGTCGGACGCCGCTTTTAGTTGAGACAACGCGTGGCTGAAGGGGCTGAAGGCACGCGTGAAAATATTCTTGGTGCGGATGCTAAACGCGTTGAAAGTGCTCGGCGCACGATATCGCATCTGTGCGATGCGGTTTTTCGCCTGTTGTGTCGCGAGTGGACGGTAGTGAAATGTGCAAGTGGTAGCCGAGGGAGAGCCGTCCGTAACAACCTTGCGTTGCTGTTGCGTCGAGTTCGTCGTACGCCGCCATTGGCCGCCATTAGTTAAGACACCGCCGACACCGCGTGGCTGAAGGGACGCGTAAAAATTTTCTCGATGCGGATGCTAAATGTTCGCGTTCGAAATCACTTCTGTGCGATGTGTTCTTCTCCTGTTGTGACGCGCGTGGACAGTAGTGAAATGTGTGAGGCGTGCAAGGTATCAGTCATTACACAAGGTAAGCGAATTATAAATTCATATTATTTAATGGTAGCAAAATGTTTTGTACATGTATATAAAATATTATTTCGAGATTCAAATCATTTTATCACAACCATTATTAGTATCGTCATATTTCAATAAGTAGTAGAACCGATACGCACAATAAAACTAATCAATCAATAAAATACAAAACACAAAACGTATAAAAATTTCATTATCACATACAATTTAAAAAGGCACTAGAAATTCGCAGTACATGAGTTTATAAAGACACTTACTTCTTCACCTTGCGATTATCATCGGGTACAGGAAGGAAACTGTAGCGCGGCGGGGTCGAACCAAACGACAACCGCCTGTTGCCGTTTGGCTCGTGGCGTTTGCTGATCGTCGCCGGCCGCGGATTTGCCTCCTTGTCGAAATCATGCGCTGGCGGCATGTTCTCCGCCTGCGTTTTTAACGGCAGCGCTTTAGCGTAGCGTGGATCCTTGCGGACGGACACAGGCACCTTCTTGAAGTCGAGCACGTAGTTCTCTGCCATCAGCGCATTTCCCAATATGTCACAATTTTTCTGCCGGCATATCGTTACTTTCTTGAGATCTGCGTAGCGTTGCTTCAGACGCTCCAAATCCTAAACAGAAATAGTAATACATATAAATGCAATCTTTATGTATGGTGCACTGCTTACCTCTTTGGTCGTACTCTCCAACTGGCTCAAAAATTGGGTGACGCGCTCGTTGAAGTGGTGGCGCCTCTTGAGATTCAACTCCAACCGTGGTAGCCCGTCGCGCACCGCGTCCACAATCCACACAGTGTTTGCGACGCACTCGTAGAGCGCATCGACAAGTCCACGACACGCTTCGTACTGTGCGCAATCCGCGCAACTTGTGCTTGAGTTCTCCACGTTGGAAAACTCGCGCATCGTGCGTCGTAGTTGCTCGCTGACAAACTGCAAGCATTGCAGCTTCTGGGACTGTTCACGCTCGAATTCCTTTAGGCTGCTTTCGCATTGCTGGAGCCCGCTGTACAGCGCTTCGCGCGCTTCGGTTTCGAGTTGTTCGCTGGCGAGCGCCGCTTGGTACCGGTTGCGCGTTGCAACGAGAAGATCGAATTGGTCAGTGCGCATCAGGCGTTCGCTACCCACCACGTCGAAGAGATGCCAGAAGGCATGCGCGCGGCATGCCTCGTATAATGTCTTCAAGGTGCGATTAGTGGAAGAACACGTCGTACACGACTTCTCCGTTTGCGGCCAACTCGCCAGCTTGATGATGATCGCCAGCTTCTCGGGAATGGCGCAGAGCTCGTCGTCGATCTCGTTGTTGCGCTGCTGCTGCAGCCACTTGCGTTCACGTTGCTCTTCGGTGAGCGGCGGCGGACGGATGACGCCTTCGAGGCGTCTGATCTCAGCTCGCAGCTCAGTGATGGTAGCTTCAAGAGCATTTTTCTTCTTCAGATAGACCTCGCGATTAGCCAACTGGCAGTCTAGTTGCTTCCGCAGGCTTTGCAACTGGCTAACGTTTTCGGTGTGGTTGCATGAAACACTGATCAATCTCTTCAGCTGGGCATACTTCTTCTGTAGTTGCTCATATTCAATCTTGATTTTGTCGTAGTCTTGTCGATTGGTGTCACTCACGATTTCAACGTCCGGTGCTTCTTGGCAACGTGCTCGCACAGCGCTCAATTCCTCCTCGCGCTGCTTCACAATGCGACGTAGCTTCTGGCACTCTTCCTCGATTTGTTTTAAAGCGTTCAATCCGGCAAGCAATTTTTCTTCGCGTTTTTTCAAAGCGCCACGCAGCTCCTCACGCTCTTTCTTCGAGTTCTCCAATTCGGCATTAACTTGCTGTCGTTGGCTTTCCATTGCTTCTTCGCGTTGATGATGTTTGGCACGCAATTCCGCGATGTGTAGCTTGCTGTCAGCTTCCTTCGCCTCGAATTTGGCACGCAACGCTTTTAGTTCTTCAGCGGCGAGTTGTTTGTCGCGCTCGGCAGCATTTTGCAGTGAACACACCAAACCGTTGAGGCGCGTGATCTCATCCTCCTGCTTAGACATCTTCAGCAAATTTTCCTGATGTTTGGTTTCGTGTTGCTCGATGGTGGCAGTGAGCGATGCGACCTTCGCGGTGAGCGCCTCAGCGTGCTCACGATGTTTCTCCTCCGTCTTCACCAGACGACCGTGCAAGTATTTCAACTTCTTCAACTCGATCTCGGTCGAGCGCAAACTTTGGGCATTCTGCAACTCCTGCAATTCCTCGCGCAATTCTTTAACTTGGTGCTTATAGTTGCGGTACTCCTGCAACTCGTTCAACAGTGTTAGCTCGTTGGTGCGGGACTCCGCTTCAGACGCTTGCAACCGAACTACCTCTGCGTGTTGCGTTTGCAATTCTTTTTTGAGTTTTTTGAGCTCTTCGGTATTATCATTGCGCTGGGCTTCATCGAGGGCCTTTTTCAACTTGCTCTCAGCAACTTGCTGCTGCTGGAGTTGTTGCGCGCGGTCATCAAAGTCGATTTTGAGTTGAGCATGTTGCTGCTTTAAGTCGTCCAGCGATTCGTTGGAGGCTTTCAAAGCTTTTTGCAGCGTTGTAATGGACGCCTTCAACTTGTAGGTATTATCCGAGGTTAGCAACGCTTCAAGTTCTTGATTGCGATGTTCCAAATCGTCGATTCTAGCCCTTGCATAGCCCATTTCCTTGACCTGACAATCCATCGTATTTTGAGTGAGTTTCAACACGTGGCTCGATTGCGTCAATGCCTCATCAAGTTTGCTGCAGCTGGCCTTAAGACTGCGTACTTCATCTTGCAACGCAGACAATTCTCCGGTTCGGTCTTGCAACGCAGACAATTCTCCGGTGCGGTCTTGCAATGCCTTCTCCAAGTCTTTATTGCGACGTTCTAAGCCGTCGATTCTCGCCAATGCTTCGTCCAATTCCATGACCTGGCAATCCATCGTCCTTTGAGCGAGTTTCGACACGTGCTTCGATTCCTTCAATTCCTCATTAAGTTTGCTGCACTTGTCCTTAAAACTGCGTGCTTCATCTTGCGACGCAGACAATTCCCCGTTGCGGTCTTGCAATTGCTTCTGCAAGTCTTTATGCCTCGCCTTTTGCATCAGTTGTTCGCGATGGGCGTCAGCAATCTTCTGCTGGGAGTCCTCGAGCAGAGCTTCAATTTCTTGCATCTTGTGCTCCAACTCAGCAACTTGCGCCTCTTTCGCTTTGAGAACGCTGCCTTTATGTCGCAATTCATCATCCTTGGCGCGCAACGCCTCCGACAGCAGCGTCAACTGCTCGCTGGCGAAGTCCTTCACCTGCTGACGCGCTGTTTTACAATTCTCGCACATTTCTCGGCTGCGCTCAAGTCGCTCCTCCAGCACTGCAATGCGCGCTTGTAAATCACAAACGGTCGAGTGCTGCATGCCGACGTCGCCGTGCCCACGATTGTTGAATTTGTCCGTGAGTCGCTTGAGCTTCTCCATTAGCACGGCGTTCTCCTCGTTCGCGATGGTGAGCGCCTCGTCTTGAACATTGCCATTCACCAAGTGGTTCTCCGTTTCGGTGGAGACGTCCGTTTTGGTAAGCGCATCGTTCGTGATGATGGTCGTGGTAAGCGCGCGCAGCGATTTGTAAATCTCTTTGAAGTCTCCCTTGGAAGCATCACCATCACCGCGCTGTTGCGCGAAAAGGTGCGGATCGCTGATCGAACGGGTGAGACGATGTAGTTGTTTTACGGGCGTTGGTGGGTCCAGCTGGTAGGACGTTCTTCGTGATACCGGTCGGCATGCTGTGCCCGTTGGCGTGATCCTGGCGCCAGTTTGCAGTTCTTCTATTCGCGCTAGCAATTCACGCTCGCGGCATTCGTGCTGTCGCTGTTTCTGTTTTTGGATTACGTCTGCTTCCGCCTCGTTGATAGCCTTAAGAAAACAGGATTAGTGGGGCGATGAAAAGATATTGGTAATGCTTACGTTTTGCTCTTCTAGTTGCTGAACCTTTTGCTGTAGGTCAACCACGCGCTTTTCTACAGCCACCTCCAAATCACGCGTTGTAAATAGGCCTTCTTGACTCCTTTGTAACTAGATATAAAGATAGATATAAAAATAGTTATAAAAATGGTGTATTAACGCCTTACCTGCGCCTGTAAACGTTCGATTTGAATGCAATACTCTTGGGTGCGCTCGCTTATTTCTACTTCCATCTCGATACGAGTGAAGGTTTTTAAGGAGATGTACGACTCCTCGAGGTCATCATATTGACGGCGTAAATCACAGTAATTCTTCGTGACGTCGATGTCAGTTTCCATCGTCGGCGTCGGCTGCGTCGTCGAGGTCGACGTCGTGGCCGTGCCGTTAGGCGTGACATCTTCCATTATAGGCTCCAGAAGACACTGACCATTGGGCAACGCGGCCATCGTGTGCCGTCGGGGCACCTTTCTGCTTTTAGTAATGCCTTTTAAGACGAAAGAACTGCGTATATCGATCAACTCTGCCTCCAGCTTTTTAATTGTGTTGTCCTTTCTATAATTATGCAGTTTTTGATCGTCTAACTCGGTGAGCAGTTCTTTCTCCCTCGACTGGAGCCGTTTAATCATGGACTTCTCATTAACTATTTCGTTAATCCTCGGCGCGGTCTTGATCATCTTCGCACTTCGCGCGAATTTTAACGTCGAGAGACTATCATCGATGGAAGCGGGTTTTATAGTCGCGAGAATGAGCGTCTTCGAGTTTCCGCCAAGCGCGTTGGATAACAAACGCGTTAATTTGGAATCTCGATAGCTGACATATGACTGCCCTGCGCTACGCTGGTTGATTACTGATATGAGGACAGACAGCGACTTGTTGATGTGCATGCCCTCGTTGAGGCGGCTGCCCGTCGCTCCCGTTTGCGACACGCGCTCTGAACCTGCCAGGTCTACAATGTAGAAATGCGAGGCCTGCACAGGTGTCTCAGCATCCATTTTCCCTTCTACGCATTCGTCCAATTTGTACGATTCAATAACAATGTCACAAATCACATGACTCCGACTGGACTTTTCATTCATGCGAGTATCGCCAATTTTCGCGTGACGATTGCCGCTTTCGATGATATCGAGCATCTCCCGCTCGTTGCGCACAATGACCTCTTTGGTCTTGACGAAGACGCCCCCAGCATCCTCGCGAATCTTTAAATCTCGATTCTTGGTGTCGAGAAGATCGTTAACTTTTTCATTGTAGATCTCAAGATAAGACATGCGGAGAACATACGTTCGTTCTTCACGCGACGAAATTGTGTTGAAAATCTCGCTGACCGATTGCGGGATAATGCCCGGATCGTTACGGGTTCCCGTGATCGAGTGGGTTTTGCCCGAGGAAGTCTGCCCATAGGCGAAAATCAGCGCGTTCATGCCGTCGAGCGCGGAATGCACAAGCGGCATCACGACGGTGTGCAGGTCATGGTTCGTCGCGTTTGTGTCGAACACATAATCTACATGATTTGCATGAATTCATGCAATGGTTAGTCATTTTCCATGTTAGTGGCAATTTACTTACCAAAAGTGAAAATTTCACGCTCATTCAGGAACACTTCGTTGCCTGACACGGCCCATGCATGCTCTGGTGGTTTTTTCGCACCCTTTTCTTCAAACGGGCGCAGCCGAATCGCCACTGCGATCGTGTCCTCGTTCATGTTTGCAATTAAACGTTAAATTTAAGCACTGATGTAAAGTCTGGACTCATGTACAAGCGAATGAAGGATAAAACGCAGAAAATTTCTACATGTGGACCAATGCCGAACATGCGAGCGCGGGAAAAATGACAAAAGTAACCTCAAATGCGACAATTCGTCCAAATCTGTCATAAGATAACGGCTGAGCAAAGTTGTATGCTTGGATTTTTATAAGCACGCAGGTTTGACAGGTTAGTATTTCCTACTCTCACTGAATACCAGCGCGTAGGTGCGAACGAGAGAAAACGATATCCGTTCTCTCTCGTTCACACGTGAGAATGAGAGGCACTAACCTGTCAAACCTGCGCGTTTATGAAAATCCAACCATACCTTTCACATTCATTGCAGGTAATTTTTATACGAGGATAGGATGGGTAAGAAAAGAAAGGTAGATCACTGGCAGCGCCACCACGCTGGTAGGTAGTCAAATAAAACTGGCCTCTTCGACCAATCACGACGCAGCCGACGTAGCGAGAAGTTCAGAGATGGTGCTCGCGTTCCGTCTGTGTCGTATTACAAGCGAAAATGTGAATAAGAGCAACGGGGAAAAGTTACGCTGTTATCGCTTCTCGGCTCCTGTAGCTAAGATCAAAGTGTAGTATCTGTTCTTATCAGCTTAACATCTGATACGATCCGCATTGCGGTTCAAGAATGTTAAACTGATTTTTGGAACAAGGCGAGAGTTGGTGCTTGCTCCGCTCTTGCCAAGGGTTGACCCGACATTGCAGTGCCGTCGGGACCGGCCCACTTTATATTTATATCAAATCGAAAAACTTCTTTGCCATAAGCTATCGCTGGCGGTGGCATGGGGTGCAGTAGGGTGTCATAAGTTGTGGTACATAATTAGAGGTTTTAGAGTTTGCACGATTGTGAATGTTTATAAAAACTTACTGTGTTTCCAGTGCGTTTGAGGTGTTTGTTTGCCTAATCGCACGCCACCCACGCATGCTGTGAATCATTAGTATTTACCAATATTTACCAATAATTACTTTCTATATTTCAACATTTTTTTGTTCATTTGTCGATATCTAAATTGATGCTTAAGAATTTATTAAGTAATGATAATAAGATAGAATACGTTTTGGTTTTGAAATATTATTTAAAAGTTTAGTTACTTATTTGGATTTGAATTTGTAATTATTTGAAATTATTTTATGGATTTTAGAGCCTCAGTGTCAACAATAATGATTCTTCTTATTCTCTTTGTTTCAGTAGACAACTTCTGCACGTCACGCGGACGAATATCTCGTGGAGGGTAATGGAGTGTGGATCAATGGATCTGCTGGTCAGCAATACAGCTTAACCATGAAGAAGAAGCAGCCATGTTGCCGGTATTCATGCCTTGTGCATGATCTCATCATCATTGAGTGAGTTATTCCATCAGGTGTTTAATCTCGCGTGGTTTGAGCATCGTAATCGCAGTTATTCACAACGCTTTGATGGATTGCATATCGGTTACATCTTGTATGTGACTTTGCTATACAGGGATGGTGAAAATACAGCCTCACGTCACCACAGAGAAGGCCATCAGATCTCCAAGGAAAAGAAAAGTGGCAATAAGGGTAATTAAGAGCACATAAATTAAAAACCAGTGCTTTATTTTCCAGCATCATCTGTGAGCTGAGCAGCAACGCCAAGGAGACCAAGGTGACCCAAAGAGGATTACAGTGGTGAGTGAGGTAATCTTTTAAATGCACTGCATTGTCTAATTATTTTCTTTTGATTTTTACAGCTTTGTGAAGTGCAGTGAAATATGTGCGCGTAAAGTCGAGTGAGTAAAATGAAAGACAGTTAGTTGTGCCTCATTTTCGGTGGAGAACTAAAAATAGTTCTATCGGTCGCGATAAGAAAAGACATTACAGTAGTGCACAAACAAGTAAAACGGTCGCGCAGCAGAAGAAGACGAGGACCACTCCGGCTGGACGGGATGAACGTCGCTTGAAGAACGAATCGTCACCCCTGGGAGAGGGCGACCCTACCCTCTCTCAGAGGAACAGGTAATGTTATGGTAAAGTCACCAATCGGAGGGTGGTTCCTTGCATGCGGGTCGTTTGATGACCGCATGCGAGGGCCATGGCCTTGGTTGGCTGGCCAATCCACGCGAGCTGAAATAAGGGTGGTAATTGGTGAGTCGATTTTGATTAACATGTTTTATTTTGCATTTGGGGATTTCTTTCAGCATTCTTAAAAACCGACAGCAACATTTCATGTGTTTTTCCTAGTAGCTTTTTTTCATTGTTTATTGATGTTGGTCCCCTCAGGACAACCCTTTTTCTAGCCAATCAAAATGGCAAATGATTATCATGGTCGGTGATAATCATTTGACATGGCGATTGGCTCATCATTAATTTCAACAAATTAATTATTCATTTGATTCATTTTCCTTTTTTACGCATTTATTGGGCTAATTCATTTACTTTTTTTTATCACGCATTAGCGTTATAGTTTTTTACTAACTTTTCAGGCACGCGATAAGTAAATTGTTTTCTTTAAACATACTCGAAATGAACATGGCTTCAGATTGACTGTCTGACATGTTCCAACGATCGGCCTTCACCAGCCCTCTTCTTCAGAGGGTGCTTGGTGACTATTGGCCGCAACCTCTTCGCA